>VYXC01002222.1:644326-680913 GCA_013397175.1 Platysteira castanea
TATGAAATGAATTTTCTGAAGTTTAAAATAGTAAAACATCTAAGAAGATGTTCTGTGCTTGCAGTGTGTGAGTGTTGCTGTAGTGCAGTGTTGCAGTTATAGTGTCTGGTCTCTTAGCTTTCTGTTTTTCTTTTAATGTAGTGTGAAGTGTCTTATCCTTTTCTATAAATTCCAATTTGCCTTAAATCTTTCAATGCTGTAGCTGTTTCAGTAAGTAGTCCAAACTAATGGTGTAGAATGCTTTGACCAAATGAGCTGGTCTATTATGCCTTGTAAAACAGCAGCATAGGGCTTTTAAAGGTAGTCAATAAAAATTGCTGAAAATTTGGCTTTTTTAATGTGTAGTAAGTGTTTTTAATGATTTTTTCACATAATATGTAAGGTAGTGAAATGCAAGAGGGGAAAAAATGTTTTGTGTGAAACACATTTTCTGACTGGGGAAATTTTAATAGTAAAAATTGTTTGTAAGGCCATATGCCTATAGTTCCCTCTGGTAGTTTGAATGATTTAGGAACTCTGCTGTATGATGCAATGTAAAATCTTTTTTTGCCTTTTTTCAGAAACTAACTTGATGTTCTAGTTTTAGCATAGGTAGAGTAGGGAGTTTGGGGTGGAGATATCACCGAATGTTTTTGTCCTTCCTTTATACTAATGATAGTGCTTTAGGATGAGGATTGTGCTCAGACTTAGCAAACAGAAAAGTTGCTACTACAGCAAAATGGCAAAAGCTAAAGGACTCGTTTTCAAACATATGCTGAGATTTAAGTAGAAGCATAATTGATTGGGTACTAGCTCTCTATAGTAGGTAAAAAAAAATAAAAAGACTTGGCACTTTTAAAAGGTAACTTTACCAAAGAACAAAGAGCCAGTAACCAATAATTCTGATTTGTCTCAGCATTGCGTCTTCTGTACTCTTTATTTTTGCCGGACCAGTTTGCGGTTAAGAGAATGTGCCTTTTTTGTACATTTGCATTTAGGTTTTATAATTTTAATTGATGTATGGACACAAAAGCATGAAGGAAGACTTGGATCCAAGCAGTGCCACACTTTACATCATCACTACAAGTGTTAAGTGTAAAGGAAACCAATTTTGAAACTATGAAATTCCTGATTCATAAATACACAGTTATTTGTACTTCACATATTAGATAATTCACTGCTACTAAAGCTCTTTATTACAATTGCATATGTTTTAAATCGAATGATAAATTAAGTTGTCTTCCAAAACTGTGTACTTCTCTGGTCAGCTGTATATGATCAGTTATCTACCTCAAAGTTTATTTCCTTTTGTATTGGGACAGGTTGCTGGCCCTCCCTGTTTCCACAGACCAAATCATCCTAGCTCGGGAGCTAGGGCTAAGCAGTTGTTTCTTTCAAGTATTTTTTAGTTTTTAAATTTTGTGTGAGTATTGGAGTATAGATGTCGGTGACATTTCATAGTTTCAAAAGTAAATTGCTGCTCTGAGAAGTGTAGATTCTAGTGAAATGCATAGTCATAAGAGATGTGTTTTTGTTTTTTCTTTTTTTAAAAAGTTGTGGTATTATTGGTTCTATGCTCCCTGGAATATTACTGCTTTGTAAAAGTCCAGACTTCCTGCAGCACCTTGCCTGTATTTGGTAACTTTCCGAACCTGGATCTCTCACTACTTGCTATTTTTGCATTAATTAAAAACTGCAGTATGATAGCTGGGTTAGAGGGAGGGAAGAGTTGCTGCCAGAAATGTCTGAACTAAGTGCCATACTCATTGTCTGGGTAAGATTTGGGAAATTTAACCTCTGTACATAAAGAAATAATCAGTTACTTAAACATCACATAGTAGACAGCCATTAAATTATAAAAAATTAATTTATGAAGAAAGACCTTTTGTACAGATTGAAAAAAAAAAAAGATTTTCATAGAGATATCTATATGATCAAGAGAGTTAATTTTTTATTTTTGTTTTACTAGTGCCACAAACTTGCCAGTGGTAACTTATTTGTCCGGTTCAAGATAACTCTGTAGTTTTGTTTCCTAGAACTTGTTGTTAAACGCCAAAAGACATTTTTGAACTGTAAATTTGATTAGATTGTTAGCTTTTTCTGTTTTATTTCTTTGAAAACTTTTGAATAAAAAAGATCCAAAAAAACGAAAATGCATTGTCTTTTTCCTTCAGACCTTCCTTTATTGGGGGAAAACCCAAACAGGTTATGGTAAAACTTTTGTATTTATTTTGAAATGTTTAGAATTGCTTTCTGCTTGACAGCCTGGGGTTTTTTCTCCTCTATATTTCGTCAAAACCAAATTTTAACTCTTTCATGCCACACTACAAAGTCACTAATTCTTTCAGACAAAACAGAAAAGATAGATGGAAAAATATATAATGAAGTGTCTGATTTGGATGCAAGAGCTCCGTTCTGCTGTGTGTCAGCCCACACAGGGAATTGTGTATAACCAGGCTTGTGTGCTGTGGCTGTAAATGCCATTTTCCTGAGGTAAGGTTGGAGAGAGGGTGACTTTGGTAGCTTATGACAATGGATTGCTGCCTTCAAGTGTTTTTGTCTTCCCACGTGTGCTGGCGTTGGCTGGAATACCCAGTTCTGCAGAGCAGAGGTGATACTTCACCGGCATTCAAAGAGATTCCCAGTGTTGGCCTTCCAGCTGCAATCTTTAAGCCCTTTATTTCTTTAAAGGTAATCTCTGATTTTATTATCCTTTGGGCAAGATGGTTTGTATCAGGTAAAGGACTGCTCTGACCAAAGTAAGGCTTGGGAAAGCAAGAGGAGAAAATTCAAATATTGTGTCTCCTCAGCCAAATGCTTTACCAACTGCATGGTCTTGACATGGCTTTGAATTGATGTGTGTGGCAGGAGAGGGGCTCTGGCCTAGCCTTGTGCACCCCAGGCTGCGTCCGGTGGCAGAGAGCAGGGCTGGGTGATCCAGAAGGCTCCTGCTCCTTGCTACAGGAGCTGGATAGGCAAAGGGGAGGCTCGTTAACCCCAGGTTGTGCTGTCCTGGAGAGCCCTCTCCAGCTTGGGAGACAGCTCTTTCCATTGCTCACCTGACTGTGAGGGATCCCAAGAGCTCAGCCAGTGCTGGGGCAGGCCAGGCAGCCGGCTGGGGATAGCAGGTGGGGGCATACTGCTGGCAGTGCACAGCCTGAGCTTCCAGTCATGCCATACTCATGCAAGATACTGAGAATAAATGTGTTTCCAGTGAAAATGGCAAAGCAACTCACCTGGAGGATGGGAAACTTGATTGACAGTTGCTAATGCAATGAAGACATCCTCAACAATGATGGCACTAACTGACCCAAGGGAATGGCCTGAAGTTGTGTCAGGGAGGTTTAGGTTTGATATTAGAAAAAGGTTCTTCGCCCAGAGGGTGGCTGCGCACTTGAACAGGCTTCCTTGGAACTGGTCACAGCACCAAGCCCAACAGAGTTCCGAAAATGTTTGGACAATGCTCTCGGCCACATGGTGTGACTCTTGGGAATGGTCCTGTGCAGGGCAGGGAGTTGGACTCGATGATGCTTGTGGGTCCCTTCCAAATCAGCATATTCTGGGATTCTGTGATTAATGAAGAGAAAAAACCATCACAGTGTGTTACTAAACACTCAACTCCTGTATCTGAAAAAAATACCTTTTAACCATTTTGGGAGTCATTTAAATATTGGTCCAGTATGTTACCTATCCCAAATGCAATGCATAACAAGATGAATACAGAAAACTTTAAAAGGGTTTTGTTACGTTATTCATGTTCATCACCATACTGAAGTAATCTCAGATTAATAAGCATTCTTTTAAAATTAAGTATGAATACTCCTCACTAAAGCTGTATGTAAATAGAATAATACAGATTGGAAATGTTTTGTTGCTCTCTATTTGCTTTTCTAATTATCACTATGATAAACTTAGTTCACTTAGTGTATTTGATAAGAATGAATGCTTTTTTCAGGTTAGTACCTTTTGCCTGATCTAATAAGGTTATGTGCATCATTCCTATCAGGCAATCTGCAGTAATACAATGTCTTTATGTAATATACTTTCATCATCTATAATAAAACTCATTACCAACTAGTTTATTCAAACGTTGACTCCATCCTCTTGCACGCAACCTGTTTTGAACCCTTGTCACAAACCTGCTGTTAGTAATTTTTTTTACCTGTTAACAAATATGGGTAAGTATCAGATTCACGTAGGATAATTGTTTTGTGCAAGATCATGTGCCAACTCTGTTGTTTGTTGGTTGTTAGTGATGACAAAGCAGCCTTTCTTTAGGCACTGAACACAATCTTTTCTCTATTTTCTAAATTAACTACTCTGGGCAGGTGCAAAACAAGTGCAAACAATGCATTAGCAAGCAGTATAACCAAGTACTCTTGAACAACTGAGCCCTGCTAATGACTGCATATATCGGGCTAGAACAGTTGTAGAGTAAGTCAGAGTAGTCTGAAACACTACTATGTGTTAGTTTTTCATGGGAAAAAACAACAACTGGTAAGTGCTGTTTTGCTCTCCCCTTCTAGCTTTAATTTATGTCATGGTATCTCCACCATACTAGACAAAATCGATAATTGACTAAAACTATGCCACCTAGTTTTCCACAGAATCATCATATCAGAAATGCATTTGATGTGCCAGAGTATTTATATGGGTTTGTAGTCCTACTCCTCCTGTGCACACTTCACTGCACTTGTTCCTTTTGCTGTGATCAACCACTCCAAAATTTTTTTGGAAACTTCCACATGTGTTGGAATAATCATACTCAATCTATCCTGTCCAGCAGTGTCTTGTGAGAGCCAGTGTGTTATTTGGTGGCATTTAAGACATGCGTTACCTTCCAAACACTCGCCACACTGACATACTCTTTCAACTGTGAAAGATTATCTGTATCCTTCCCCCACCAACAAATTCTGGCATTGATTAACCCAAACAAATCTGAGGCTTTTGGTTTTCAGACTCGGTCCATTAATTCTATCCAGAATAGAGGTTAGGATATACAAAACCTATTCTGTTTGGCAACTCCTCCTCCAGTGACTAAGAAAAGCCAAGGTGATGTCAGAACAGCAAAGATTTACAGTGCAGTGATCAGAGGGAGGGTGTAAAAGCCTGCATGTGGAATGAGTCAGTCTTTCCTTTTCAGGACAGCTCTAACCACATCTACCATCTGAGAAATCTGTGCAGCCCACTTCTGTAGTAAAGAAGAAATCCTATCACAGGAAAATACTACTGGATGTTTTTTCCATGTCCAAGAGGGAAGGCCAGCTTCTCCACAGGCAAGCTTTAACTGTTTAAGTTATCTTGCCTTTTTCAACACTATCCACTCACTCCGTAGCTCTATCAGTGGTGTTCTGAATTCCATTGTGTTTTATTGGTCTCCCTTCAGCTGAATAAACTGACCTCTTTTGACAGCTTCACTGCAATACAAAGGGATTTCTGGAGAACTGAAGGAATGGAGGTATGTGGCACCCTAAAGACTTCCTGCATGCACACTGCAGGTGTTCGGGTTAACCTGCTCAGGCAGCTTTCTGAGTAGAGTTACTGTTCCAGAGCCCCGCATGCAAGTGTTACCAAGCAGAATAATATTTGTAAAATGGTTTCTGCACATGCACTCTGCTGATATTAAAGAAGTCATCTGCAGTAGAAATTTTCCCAGGTATTTTAACCACTTGAAATTCACACACAGGAATGATGGTTTTAAGCAATGTCTGTGAAGCACTTAAGGGTAATGGAATAAAACAATGATTTAAAAGAAGCCCAAGAGAAAATTTACTAGTAAATCTTATGTTTTGGTAAATAGTTTTAGCTTTTTCCAAGTACAAATAGAAAATTACTTTTCCTTTGTGTGCTTCAGCCTTTTTCCAGTGGGAAATACTTTCATACCAATGAGAAATTCCTTTTTTCCTTCCAGTGAATGTAAAAAAAACCCAAAAAGGCATTTACAGGTATTTGTTACTAGCTTGTTTTTGCATCAATTTGTTCTGGTATCTTTAGCTAGTCTCAAAGATAATCTGTAAGCAGAATATGCATAACTAGGCACATGAAGCAGTTATTTATTGACCAGCCCACAGCAAAGAAAGGATTTCACAAGCTGTTGGGCTGAGCATGAGTCTGCTCACCCAGCAAGGTACCAGCAGTGACTTTGCTGGCCAGGCAGACATTGGGCAGGAGGGGAAGAGCCAGTCCCTGCACTCCCAGGAGCAGACCCTCAACATTGCCACATTTCTATCTTCTGCTAAGATCCATCAGGGTCCCTGGCATGGGTGTCTTGCCCCAACAAACTAACTGACCTGATGTTTCCTGACTCGCCTTGCTCTTTTCTTCCTTTAGATTTTATACCCTTTCCCTCCTACATTGCTGCTTTAAAAATAGGCAGCTTGTGCTCCTGGCAGTCTGGTCCCACTAGCTCTACCTCTGTCTATAATTTTACCTTTCTTATCTCTCCTGACTTTCTCACAGCCTTTTTTCCAGCACTCTGAGCAAGGTTACACAGCTGGGCTGGATAAGATTTGGGCCCTCATGCGCAGGGAGCTGTGGAGAGGGAAGGGAGGCACAAGACAGGGGTTGCAGTAAGGGCTGACATACTCCAGGTCTTCCTTGAGTCAGGAAAACGTTCAAATGCAGTTGGAGGAAAAAGTGTTCAAAGAGCTCCAACTGTTGCTGTCTTTGCCAGAATGAAAACTAGATTTCAAATTGCTCTAAGAGAGGCCAGTGCAGCTCAGTAGAATGAAATGCTCCAGAAGTCAGCAGCTGCGTGGACCGTCAGCTCCTGACCTCCTTCAGCCCTGCTCTGCTCGCTTTCCATACTTCAACAAGTTTCAGCTGCCAGTAGGCAGAGGGTTCTGACATGAGTGGGAAGGAGGCAGCTCATCAGCAACTCACTGGCTTCCCACAGTGCATTCAAGCAAATCACTGTGCCCTAATCTGCAGAAGTTACAGAGCAAAGCCAGCAGTAGGGAAGTAAGCTTGTGCGCAAGAGTGGGAACATTTGGGGTTTAAGTTGTTTCTAGGTAAACTATTCGTATTTAAGAGTGGTCTAGCTCTGTCTTTACTGTGGTGTCTCTAGAAACAGCAAGCTTTATCCTCTATTCTAGGGTGAATTTTGTACAAAAGTGTTGAAAATCCAGATTTCAGTTATTTAAAAAAAAAAAAAATAGGCAGTTACAGAAATTCCGCTCCTAAAAAGTATTTTGCAGATGAAACTAGCCAGTCATCTCTGGAAAAACAATTCAGGACAAACCATACCATTCTGTGTATTACAGTCCACATATGCACAGCTCATCTCTTCCAAGTAGGGATCATCTGATCAGCCTTGCAATGCGTGGTGCTGCCCTGTTTCAAGCCTGCAATTAATTTCCTAAGCAATGTTGTGCTACATCAGCAGAGCCAACTGTTGGAGCTGCCCTTGTTTAATTGGACTCACAAGGTGAGTGAGGGGTGCAGAGCCCCGGGCTCCGAGGGATGCTCTGTGCCCGCCGGGACTCAGGCTCTCTCTGCTGCTGCTGCCGCCTTGGGCTGTTGGTGCTGTCGGGGGGACGGAGAGGGCAGAGCCCCCACAGCTGCTGATCATCTTACCCAGGAGCTTAAATAACAGCTCCTGGTGCAGCCACCAGAGGGCAGCGGGATAAGCCGAAATAATCGCAAAGGGTAAACGCACATTCACAGCACGTCATCATGGAGTGCTTATAGTTACCGGTTATTGAAAGCAAAACCTCCTCCTGCCTTTGCACAATACAATGCAAGTGCTCACATTTCTGATTAGGTGTTTTTAGTCCTCATTAAGATTACAACAGGGTTGTCTTTACTAGAGGAAAATAAAAACTAGTTTTCTTTTGGTTAATGAAACATGTAAGGATGCATTCAGTGCACAGCAGGCAAAGGGAGGGGGGAAAAAGAATCTAATAGAAACCACAACGTCACCAGAAACACAAGTGCTCCATGCAAGATCAGGGAGAATTGCTAAGTAGCTTATAGGTGACAGACAAACACGAAAGGAGACAAACAGCAAGGGAACTCTGGAGAAGTCAAGCAGCCTGCAAAAGTTCAACCCAGAAAAGAGTTAGAAACCTTTTTCCCATTAACTCAAAGCCAGTCTATTTTCAGATACTGTTAGGAGCATCCATTTTATTATTGTTATATCTTTATAAGAGCCATGACAATCGAAAGTATATTTGCTCCAAATACAGTGGAAAACAAACAAATACCTTCTCAGGAAGTAGATAAAGCTGTGAAATTAAATTCGTGTCTTGGGGGCTAAATGAAAATCTGTACTACAAACCAAAATTATCCTAAGTAATTAAAGTGATACAGAAAAGGCACCTCTTCTTTTGCAAAATTCATTCAAGAAAACCTTTCAGTGATCACTAAAGAGGGCTTCTTACATATCAATCCAGATCACTAATACAGATGTGGCAAGTGGGAGAAGGGGCCCACAGAAATAGATATTTTTGCTGCTTGTCTCTATCTGTATGGCTTGAACCTAATGAATAAATTAACAATAACCTTCAGAGGATGTTAGTGCTTCAGCTCTCAGAAGCTTTTTGCAGCATCCCTTTTAGTCAGGGAGAATCATGTTGCCAATGCATTTCAGACTATTGTGTTCCCCTCTGGTTCTGCTGGACACAGCCTTGGCCTTCATCACCAGAGCCTGAGGCCTGGCCAGTGGCTCTGACCTGCACAGACTTGCTCTTAGACGTGAACTGCAAGAAGCATTTGTTAATCTCTCCCAGGGGTTTTGTCACTCTTCAAAGTAATTAGATAATTCACTTCTGGACCAGGCCAGATTGCTCTATCAGGCACAATGAAAGACCCAAAGAGCAATGAGAACAAGTAGGAGAGTTCACAGACAGTTGTGAATAAAAATACTGTAAGTCTGTAAATGTAAACTATTTCTCTGTTTTGCATACACCCTAGCTTTAGGCTAAACAGTGCACAGACACAGACTTGAATTTCTGGAAAAAGATCTGATCCAGGCATGTGTCTACAATTTTTGAGGATTTCTCCTTTTTTGTGTTGAATGAGGTTTGGGGAGGAAAAGATACGATTTCTGCCCCCCCACCCCGTTTCAGATCTGAAAGCTTTCCTTCCCTGTGTGTGGCTTGTCAGGATTTTTTTTGTTTGTTTGTTTGATTGGGGTTTGGGGTTTTTTTTGTTTTGTTTTGTTTTGTTTTTTTCTCTGCAGTCTCAAGTACTTGTGATTATCTTCTTTTGGCATCCAGCTCAATGTCAGCATGACTATGTTTGTCACAGGTTTTATATGCTGCTGCAAGCAGGACTCAAATTAGGATTGGTGTGACCAAAGGACAATAGCTCTGCCAACAAGACAGACTTTTTTTGATCTAGCTAGCAGATGCTCTGCTAGCGTCTCTCACTTTTTTGCCTCTCTCTTGCCTAAAGGACTGAAACCAGCCTGTCAGTGTGATCATACTTGCAGGAGCTACAACTGTTTGCACAAGATCTGAATCTAGCCTAATACCTCCTTTAATAACTACTTCCAACAGCTACTTGTGAAGGCTCTGGTGGTAAACTCCGTTTAATATGTCATAGCTTTAAAGCAGAGATTTTTCCAGAAATGGCTACTCTTTTTATAGACTATTTTGCACTCTAGTGGATTATTTTAGATAGTAACAAATTGTTCCTGCATATCTTTGGTTATCAATGACTTGCAAGAATAATATTGCAAGAGGAGGAGGAGGCTAGAAAGAGAACCTGATGGGGTTCAAATTTTGAGTTCTCTTTTGTTCCCCTCCCCTGTTACTTGACAGGAGTTTTGGAAGAAGAACTAACAGACATGTTAAAGACCTGGCATAAAATACTGGACCAGCTTTTTCAGGTGTCAGTGGGGGGCAGCAGGTCCAGAGGTGCCTCTCCAGTCCAGACTTAAGAAGATCTTAACTGGCTTTAGCTTTTCAAGCAAGCCTGAAGGCTACTAACTGCCAGTCATCCTGACAAGGTGATGACTAATGGGGACAATTAACTCCCTCCCCTAATTTGCTGTCTGTCATGGCGATTGGAAAAGAAATAAGAACACTTTTCCCTAAGGAAACAGGTTGGCAAATGGGTTTGGCTCTGTTAAAGCTTCAGTGCTAATGCTAATGAAATTTCATATTAACAAAATATCAAAAAGTTGTTCCAGTAAAGGGCAGGCTCAAGCCCATATTGTCTGCTCTGTACATTCCTTTTTAATTCATGTTCACATATTGAAAAATTCACTTTATAGGCAACCTGTAATTCCACAGGAGTGAACCGCAGAATTGCCATTGGCTACTAAGGGAGAAAGATACAGTTTTGCATTGTCCATTTCATACAGTAACAGCTTTTCAAGATATAATTAGTTAAGTGTGTAAAATGAGTTTTAAAAGTAGTAGGCATCAGTAATTTGTTTCCGTCTCTTTCAAAACGTTATTTTTAATTTATAGACAAAATTGGCACACATCTGACTGGTTGTTACCCATTATCACCAAAGCTTCTATTCCTTAAAGCTGATGCTTGCAGAGGTACCCTATATCTCTGATTGATTGGTTTTTGTATCCATAGAATCATAATACTTTACTTTCAGACTTGCAGACATAGCCAGAGCACAAAGGTCAGTTTGTGATGCATCTTTGCTGCTGAATTTTAAGGTTCAAACTGCCTTTATTTGGGCAGGCCAAAATTTTTCCTTAGTTCACACCTTTTAGGGAACAAGTTTTAGTATGGATGGCTGCATGAATCTCAGCAGAACTTCCTGAAAGGAAAAGAGAAAGGGAAAGGAGTCACCACTACTGAATTAGTCTGCTCTTTGTGGTGACCAAGAAGTAGCCAGACTATAATCCAAGAGCCACTGTGAAAAGCTACATGACTAATCTGTATTTTCATTGTGTGGCTGGTAGCAGGCTGGTAGCAGGAAGGAGGATGTAGCACAAGAGCCAACTTATTGGAAGAATAATGTAGTCATTCATTAGAGCATTAGACTGAAATAATTTAAATGACAGTAGAGCAGCCCACTCTTGACTTAAGAAAATACAAGTTCATTCAAATTCCATATCTAATAATGAAATTGTTCCACTGACTTACTGGCTGGCATAAATTACATGTAGCTAATATGTTCCTATTACAGACCCTGAGGACTCTTTGTTTATGCTAAATGTGAATATATTTTAGCACATGAATTACTATCCTCCTGCTTGCTTCTTGGGCGCCTCCAGAATAAGTAATACGTTGGCATAACTTTGCCATTTGTCAGCCAGCAGTCTGGTAGCACATTTGCTCGTCAATCTAATTTTAACCTTTTCTCATACGAGCACTTGGTATCTCATGTAAATCAACCAGACAGTCTGTCATTCAATAGGATACTATCTTCATAGTCTTCTAAACTGTGTGCTCTATTGTATGTGCTTGTTATTAAGTAGCAGAGGTAAAGTAAAACTAAAATATTACTTCTGGTTTCTTAATACCAGAATGCCAGGAATCTCTTTATTACCACAATAGAGACAAATGATATGTCTGGCAGAGGTTCTGGACAATGGGCCTGGTAATGCATTCAGCACTCTCTGCATTGAAAGGTCTGTCCTGAATGGTAAGTAGTGAAATGCATCATTATAGGCTTCAGAGCACATATTCTAGGTCTGTTCCTATTATCACTCTAATTTGCAGTTAATAATATTAAAAAGTACGTTCAACTGATCAATTAAAAAAAAAATTTAAACCACTTCCCTGTGTTTCCAACAAAATTCTAGATAAAATATGATGCTGGCTGCAAAAGAGAATATAATACATCATGAAATACAGATAAATTTTTTAATGCTCTTTATTTTCATAATTTGTGTAAATAACATGAATGGTTTAGTGGTATGTCCTTTACCTTGTAAGGTTTTTCAGAAATTGATTTGGCTATGAAAATAGCATGTTTGAAGTTTATCTGTTTTGTCAGTTTTGCTCTACTACTCATGACTTTAATATCTTTGATTTTTTTAAACACCAGTGTTTATATATGCAGCCTAATTAATAATAATAATAATAATAATAATAATAATAATAATAATAATAATGACCCTCATTCTGGCTTATTCAGGTATTTTACTGCATTAAGAATGTTTAAAAAAAAGCAATTGTAGCGTTGTAAAGAAATGATCTGTGGTGTTCCACAGATCAGTCCCACACGACACCTGTAACCATTTATTGCATGGTACAATAGTTACCTGTTTTATTAATTATGAAAATCATATTCTGATCTAAATTCTCCTTATTGATGCGTTGAGATTGTTAGCACTACATTACATTTCCTTCCACTCAGGCTTATGACTGGTAGAATAACACTCATGTATTTACTACTCAGTTCTGTTCTGAATAGTGATTTCTGACACTGTGCTTGGTCTGGGGCAAGCAAGGCACCTGAGTGGTGCCTGCATTTCTCCACAGCACAGTGCTCAGCAGTGCCCTTACCCGAGAGCAGAGGCAAAGCTCATCCTCTCCTGTAGCCTCAGGAAGTGCCTCCTCAGTCCATACACTCTTCAGGTGCTCTTTACTTACAGACTGCATCATGCTCTGAGTCCATCCCCCGTCATGCCTTCTCTCTAGCAACTTCTGTGCAAAATTTACCTCTCCTGCTGTGGAATTAATTCACCTGTATTGAATTTCTGGGTATAAGTTGGACCTATATGTATGATATTTATGCAATTTTGACCACAAAGTTCTGTTTCTGATTGAAGCAGCTCTGTAATAGAAGTAAAAACATATAAACTGCTTCCATCACTACTCCCAGCATCTTTTATATCTACAAATCAAGCAAAGGCAGTATTTGTCCTTCAGGATGTAAAGTGATATGACTTAACTTAGCACTTGTTTGACCAAAAGATTTAATCACAGATTAAGTAAATATCTTCAAGAACGTAGGCCTGAGGATTTTGGCC
Source organism: Platysteira castanea (assembly GCA_013397175.1). Taxonomy (NCBI): domain Eukaryota; kingdom Metazoa; phylum Chordata; class Aves; order Passeriformes; genus Platysteira; species Platysteira castanea. The sequence goes on from VYXC01002222.1 coordinate 657,196, forward strand.
ACCTTGAATAAATATATCCCAGAAGAATCTGTCCCATAAAATATTCAGGTACTCTATTACTTAATTTTGCAAAACAGGGGTATAAAGGAGTTTATTCTCCCTGCTTTGATAAAGTTCTCACATGGGAGTTTGTTTGGTTTCTGTATGTCCATGTTTTATGCCAGGCAGCTGCATTTTTTGCTCTCAGGGATGTATCTAGGCAAATTTAGTACAGTCAGTGATGTGGATTGTCTTAAACAATGACAGCATCTGATTTCATTGAGCCTCTCAAAAATAATTTTACATGTAATTTATTTCATTTCATGTCTGGTCCTCTGGTTTACCACCACTGTTCTTGCAGCTGTTTTACCTAGTTCGGGGAAGTGGATATTACCAATAAATGTTTGCTCTGAAGAAAAACAGTGAATTTCTGGGGATTAAGGGAGTCTGCATTTTATTACAGGAAAAATATTTTCTGGTCTTACTTATTGTTTGTGCATTAAGGCACACATAGTTGTGTTTAACAAACATCCTCTTTCACTTCAAGTTTTCTGCTCTTGATCCTGAGGGATTACTGAAGAAATAATCAGTCAAGAGGATCTGAAATAACAGAGTTATGTGTGGGATGAATCCAGCCTCAGATCTTTATTTAAGAAGGAAATTGATCTTTTAATTCTGTGCCTGTAGGAAGAAACAAAAATTATGGTAAAGAGTTGTTACCACTGCAGACAGCCTGGGCAATATTTTTCCCTGGAGTACATATCTAAGTACAAATTCAGTTCTAGTTATTAGCAATATATTCCTCCAGGTATCAAGATCAAAATCCAGCCATGTCTTTTGGAAGGTGTGTGGTAGGCAAGCACAGTGGGGAAGAGTTTTGTCTTTCTCTTTTCATGTGATTTTTTAAAATTTAGTAGAGGAGTTTTATTGCCATTTACTATTAGCAAGTCATTCAGTAGTTATTTAAATTCCATTTTTAAAGGTATGTAACAGAATTCCCTAGTCTGTCATAGTGCCACATTAATGTTAAAATTCCAGGAAGATGTTCTTTCTGATTGGTATTACGTACATATCCATAAATGCATGTCAGCACCAGGCACACGGGCTGGGCTGCTGGGTTTGTGAGAGGGCAGGGAGATCTCTGGTGCTGCTGACGTGCTGGGTCTCACCTGCTGCTGTCAGGACAGCTCAGCCCCCCTCACCACCCTCAGCCTCCCCTCCCCTCCCCTCGGGCTCCCCAGCTGCCGTGAGCGGCTCTCGGCACATCCCCGACGTGCGGCTCGGTGAGCCCGTGCTCCGCTCAGCTCGCCAAGGCGATTCGTGTCCCACCGGACCTGACAGGGAGCCAGCAACGGGGCGGGCAGGGAGCTGCTGCCTACCCCACACGGGTCCTGGCTGGAGGAGTGCACTGGGCTTTCTTGCTGTGTCCATGTTCTCCAGGCACTTCTGGCCTCATAATCAACTGCTAATTTACAACTTTAGGTCCTAATTAGCTTCCAGGGACTTAGCAGTGAAAAGCCATGATGTGGGTTAATATGGGGGCCGCAAGTGTCACTGCTCCTTCAGAGCAAATTTTGTGCTCTCTGAGTTTTTCCGTCCAGTTTTAAGGGACTCTTCTCTTACAGTTTTACCTACTTCTCCTACTCTGACCTTACTTCTTTGCCTATTAATTCTACTCTAGGTCCATGCCCAGCTCCCTGAAGGTCTTTTGATTGTCATTTGTCCCCCTTCTCCCTCCCCTCTGAATCACCTTTGCAGCTCCGATGCTCTTGCAGGAAATTGCCTTCCCCCACTGTGTTTTCACACCCCAGCACAGGCTGGACTGAACACGGAGCCCTCTCTGGCCCAAGACAACCTTCTGGCAAAAAGCAAATGCAGTCATGGGTGACACTGACATTAAAGAAGGAACTTCCATCAGTCCCCACGACTTCCCTCCCTGGGCTCTGTTCTCCAGACAGAGAGAGTCATTCCCTGAGTGCCACGTTGCAGCTCACCAGGCCCCATCTGAGGGTGTCTCAGGACAGGGGCAGGCTGAGGCAGAGCTGGAGTGTGGCCGAGCTTTGTGGGGGTGCCCTGCAGCACCTGACATCACCCAGCTGCCTCAGGAGCTGTGCCACCAGCTCGCTGGTGGGAGTTACCTACAGGCACAAAGAGGGTGAAGTTTGCTAAGGGGCTTCACTTCTTTGTAGGCAGGAGTGGGGGAGAGGACAGTACAGGGTGTCAATTCCATGTCAGCACATCCCACAAGGCTTCAACATGGGGAGAGTCAGCACAGGGTACCAGTTGCTTCCCCACCTGTGTGCATGAGCCCAAAGAGCTGTGCCCCAGGCATGATGAGACAAGGTGGAACATGAGCTGTTTATCTTCCTGCTTGGGTCTTGCAGAGATGAGGGGGCTTTATTTATTACTGTAGGTAGGGGGAAACATGGCAGTACTGGTGGTGAGGGGTCCTCACCTGGGACCCGTGGGGTCTGCCCCTGTATCAGGTCAGTCTGGCCACGGGGAAGGGGCCAGTTGGCTGCAGAGCCCACTGTACCACTGTAGGGTGCCCCAGGCACTGCAGCTTCCAGTCCTAGTCCAAGTAATGTCATTTCCCTGCCTCCTCATGGGTTTTTCTGATTCTCAGATTGGTGCCTTCCTAAGCCAACATTAGATCCTCATCTCATCTCTGCCTGTTTTTTATGTCTTTTCTCTTTTCTTACAGCTCCTTAACTAGTGCCCAGGGAAATGATGTGTACACCGGGATGCCTCTGCTCTTTATGCCTGGCTTCCCACCCAGTACCTTAGAAGAGAATGTTACAGCTGTTTGCTGCTCTGATTTGCAACCCAGCTGGCACTGATGCTTCCTTGTGCATTCCCTAAGGTAATTCTGCCTCTCTGCCATTTCTGCTTTTGTCTGGAGCTAGTCTGGGATTCCTCTGTTCTCTATCCCAAACTAATTGTATTTTGCTGCTCAGATCAAAGAACCTGGTTTTATGTCTATTAAGATGAACATGCAATGCATTTTATGAGGAGGAAGCTCCTTTGCAAAGTGTGAAAGCAGGTGCATGCGAGGTGGAAGCACTGCATTGCAGAAAGAGGGGAGATTAGAATTATAACAGATAAAAAACTTCAACATTACTCCTTAAAATAATGGATTAATTAATCCAGTGACAACATGCTGTGTGTCCCTGTGCTAAGAAGGCTTTTATTTCTTCCCTCTGGAATGAGGAAAGCAAGTGGTTGCTTAAATCCCTATTGACATACAGAACATGAATTCTAGTTTTGATTTTATGAACAACCTCTATCATCCTGTCTTCCCTGGACTGCCCCATTCTCATTGTACTGTCGGGTTAGACACACTGTCACCATTCCTATAAATAGCCTGCTTGGTTATGAAGGACCAGCAGTGTTTCCTCCAGGGAGAACAGAACTTTGACTAATGAAATTTTAGGCCAGTTTTTGTCATACTTTCTAAAGAAGATAGGGTTGGGAGAGTAGAAAATCTGCTAAAGAAAGCCAATAATCAAAGTATTAGTGTTTGAAACACAGACACTTGGTGAGCCTGGAGAATCCACAGAGAAAACTGAAATTCAAAGGAGGAGGATGGTGGTGTGTTTTTAAAACAGAGGCTTGGCTTCAGGTCTGGTAAGAAGCAAGGCAGCTGCCATGTGGGAAAAGAGAAGCTCTCTGTGATCCTGCAGAAAGCTGGGCTGCGGTGAAGGGATGTCTGCAGTGCCGGAGAGTCTGCTCTGCACACGAGAAATGTGCAAGTGCCCTGGGGAGCCACAGCTAAGGCAACACATTTTTCTGTAAATTTTTGGAGCAAAGGAGGAAGTACCTGTGTGTAGAAATCCTTGTGTTTCAATCTTTAGCTGTTAATAAGACCTTTTGAGTGTGGAGAGTGCCGGTAGTCAAACAACTTCACAGCTGGTTCAGTAAGGATGGATAATTTTAGTCTTGTGGATGGAGTGAGGATCCCTGGTTTTACGGATACAGGTAATTTGGGCTGTGTGACCCTGTTCTGTGAGTAAATGCCTTGAAGACACCAAAGCGAACACACATCCTGCTGGCCACGAAATGAGGAAAGTTCTATTGCACATAGTGCAAGAGGTCAAACACAGCAAGGATTTGAATGACAGGTAACAAGGCTTGGTGGGTGTCTTCTCCCCACTATTAAAAGTAACAAATGCCAAGATATTTGAGGTGTTTTCTTACAATTAGCAACCGATCTGAAATTCAGATGTCATCTCCCACAGCCTGGGCAGATTCCAAGGGTGCGTTGAATCGACAGCAGCACTCTTTGTGCAAAGCGACTCTGTACACAAGAAGATAGTCCTGGCGGAAGAAAAGAAACAAGCATTGCATTCAGGGATGTGACTAACTTCTGAACAGCGAGGAAAGCACCACGCTTGCCAGTTATCTCTTCTGTGCGTTTCCTCAGTTGTGGCTGGGGCCATCTGATGAGTGTTTCCCTTTCGCTCCCAGCGCGGCACAGTCTGTCTGCTGTCAGCAGTTAATGAAGTCACTCGCAAGACGCCATCCCCTGGGGAAAAGCAGGGCTATGAATAGACCTGTTACTTGTGTCTCTGGTTGCAATGCTCTCAGCGCTTCTTTTGCTGTGCCACCATCTCTGATGATTGTGCCTCTTACGAACAAGGGGCTTTCACTCTGGAGCTACTGCTATTCCCGATTCCAAAAAATGGTCCTTTTCCTTCTGGCAGAGCTGTGGAGCTCAGTGAGTGCTCAGTGTCCCCAGTGACAGGCACAGGTTCCAAGATACCACACGCTTACCAAAAACGTGCAGAAGGTCAGTGAGTAACCTTATTGCAGCAAGTGCTTTTAATAATAGTCTTCAGTAAACATCACTGTCAAGTGCTTCATCAGTGTACATCCTACAACAAGGAGGAAAAAAGAACATTTTTTCAGAGAATAAGGTAGTTCCATGCTACTGAAATAGAAAGGCAAACTGTTAATCTGATGAAACCATCATCTCTTTGCCCAGCTGAGCTTGCATGTCTAGGTATGATTAAGTTTGTGTTTATAAGGAGTTGTGTGTTGGTCTAGACAGAGGTGAGCTATAAAAGAAGCAAAATCAGCAAAAATAAAGAGAGATAAAGAATGATGAATCATGATGACATATTGCTCAAAGTATGTGAGATCATGTAAATACTTATCATGCTGTGTAGGGCGTATGATCATCATTAGTGCAAGTAAAGTCAAAGACTATTCAATGCACTTTAGTGACTACATTTGATTCAACCTGAAATAACTTTACAGTTGAACACCTTTGTAAGAAAATTTAGCTAACAATGCCAATAAATGGTGAAAAAGAGAAAAACCAGTTAAGGCAGCATCAGGAGATGTCAGGGAAGACTTATTTTAAAAAGGTTTTGTTTCGTATACACGGTTTATTATTTTATATCAGAGTTCATGGTCTTAAAACTCTCCCCCAAATCAAGTTGTCAGAATTTTAATCCTCAGAAAGCTATAATGAGATTTTCAACAAAATGCAAATGTAGCTCTTTCTGCTTTGTGATCCAAATGTGTGAACCATTCCTATATGAGCCGAGTTACAGTTGTAGTTGCATATGACCCTTTGCTCAGGTGCCTCATCTTCCTGCATATATAAAACCAAAACAAAAAACAGCCCCTTGTTACTTTTCATATTAATTCTGGTTGGCTGAATTAGTTTAAGTGATTCACGACCTATGTTAAAATTTAACAGAGTCTTTAATGTGTTTGGCCTGACACATGGTGCCTTATAATATTGATATATCTCATCAACCAAGCAATCTGCATCAGCTTGCTGAAGCATGCCTTGAAGGGAAAATGATACAGTAGTCCTGATCTACTTCTCTGCCAAAGCTTTAATTAAACATTCACGCTATCAGTAAGGAGTGAAGGAGCTTGGGGAAATGCATGAGATGCTGGTCCTGTCATTAACAATATTTCTTTTTGAAAGTTTAGGAAGATAGGAATATGCCTCTTAAATCAGATGTCTGTGACCTCATCAGCATCTCAGTGGTATTCAAAACTCTGATCTGTCTTGCTCTCTGGTATCCTATACATAAGAAAACACAAATCCATCTGATTTTCTGTACTCAGTACTTTTTTCCAGTATCACCCAAAGCAGGTGGGGTCAGTTTAGCAGAGCAGAACTGGAGTAGTGGTGCTCTGGCAGTGGATCTCATCCTTTTCCTGGGGTACAGAGTTGTGAACCAGAGTTGTGAAGTAGGAGATGTGCTTCTCCTTAGGGTTTGTTTCCCATCGCTGGCGCCCAGACAGCCTGAAGGCTGGTAAGGCAATCCTCAGCCTTCTGCAGGCCACTAGTGTGGGAGGTAGAGCTTGGTCCCAATGAGGTTTCATTTAGCACTACCTGCCCCTGAAATGAGGCTCTGCCAGACTACTTCGGAATGGCACTTGCATGATAAAGCCTTCTGGCTGTGCCTGCAGAGGTGTATTATGAGGCTCATGGAGAGATTGTTTTTTCTTCCATTAGCAGAACTGTCTGGGGGGTAGAAAATACAAATGCTGCCGTTTCTCTCCAGGGAAATCTACTACATTCCATCTACTGGGAATGATGAACTTTAGCATGCCTAGAAGATGCTTCTTCCCTCCTTGAGAACTATGCTAGCAGCAATCAATCTCATCCAACAGCAGTGGATATTAAAACCACAGCCAATACCTCAAATGGTTGTTTAAAATCAGCTTCAGCAAGTTTTGCTTCCTCTCTGACCCTTTCCTGGCTTCCACATCTCTTGTGCTTCGCTGTCCTCCACCCAGGCTTTCAGTCTCAAATTTGGAAATCCCCTGCTTCTGACAGTGGACTGTTATTCTTCTGGCAATATTTACCTGCCATCCTTGTGGAATAGAGTCAAGGCTTCTGTGGTGCCTGTGCCATTATGCAGAGTATCAATAAACATTGTAAACAGATAGCGATGGTCAGATTTCTGCCACAAGAGCTGCGCTGAGGAATTTCCTCAGCCAAGAAGGCTACCCAGGTTGGAGCCTGTGATGTTTTGTGTGACCCTGAGCCTGGACTGGTTCTGCTTGTAAGAGGGGAGAAATTAGTTCTGAGGAACAGTCTTTGTCAGGCTTCACTCTAACAACAGAAGCAGCACAATTCCAGGTTCATGAAGAAAATGATACACCATAAAACCCATGAACTTAGAAGAATATAAGTGAAAGGCCAAGTCTTGAAAGATTCATTAATATGCAAGTTCAGAAGGATGAGCTAAATCAAACTGCCATTGCCCAACCCACAAGCACAGCAAATAAACTTAAGAGGGGATTTTGAAGCAACAGGGGAAAAAAAGAAAAATACTCCTTTTAAAACGGTCAGGACGAATCGGATGGTAACACATGAGAACATAAACATCAGTTCAGGATGAAGGAAAATAGACTTTATTACTCCTCTTGAGCAAACTGATGATGAAGGGGACCTAGTAAAAATGAATGTTTTTATCAGTGCTGTGATGCACAGGCATCATGAATAGATGTGTGTCAGCACAGTCTGAATAAATAACTGCAATGGTTTTGTTTATTTCTCTGTATGCTTAAAACTGTGAATATTGATCAAATTTCACAAAATTAGGCAGAAAATTATGAAATCATGAGAATGTGACAAATATGCACTTTCTACATGTGCTGACACTATTAATTAGATAATCTGAATTCAACTTTTTACCATGATTATTCTCAATGTACCCATCCTGTCTAATCTTCATGTTAACATGACAGAAGCAGAAGAAGCTGTTTTTGTTTTCCCTACATGCAAGAAAGTTGATACACTACAGAGCTCGAGAGGAACTTGCCTGGCTTTGAAGCACAGAAAGAGAGGTGTGCTCTGTAGCATCAGATGTGCTTAAGTTAGGAACCAGTTTGCTCGTGACTGTGTCTCTGGCAAGTGCAGAGTGAGGCACCTCCTGTGTGTCAGCCCAAGCCCCGTGTCTGCTGTTCCCTGGAGGTTTGATTGTTGCCGTATCCATGCCTTGGCACGGTTCTGGGAGCAACCATAGCACCAGTGTTTGACCTGTTTGAATTTTTTCTTGGTTTTCCCTGTTGCTCTCAGACATTGCTGAGCACAATTTTTCTGATTTAAGTGGGCATTCAGATGTCTCTTCCATACTAATATAACTCATTAACCTCTTTACCGTTATGTATATTTCTCCTACAGTTTTAAAGTTTTGTGGTGTTCCTCTGGTTGTTTGACACCCAAATGTCTCTACTGATTAGGGTGGGCAGGGCCTTACTCTGAGAAAGTCTCATCCGCCAGATCAGTATCTTACTGTAGATCAAAAGAAAAATAGTGTTGGAAAGAATCACATCATAACTGACTGAATAAATAACTGACAGCTATGAGTCAGTGTCTGCATTTCTTCCCTAACACAACACTACATGGTAGACTGGCTTTGAATATGTTTTTCCCATAATTTCAGGTAATGATTAACTCCCAATGACTAAAATATCTCCAGGAGAACTGATGAGACATTTCACAAAGCTACTCAAGTTCAAAAGTATATTCAAGCTTTCATTTTAGCTCTTTCATGCAAAAATACACTTATTTTAACAGACACTATTTTAAAACTGCCTCATAAATATAAGTTCAGCAGTACTATTAGAGCATGGTTTTAAGCTAAAATGATTGTATTCCAGGCAAATACACACACAGTATGTGCATGCAGTTTATTATTTATTCAATTTATAAAATAGAAGCCATTTTAGTGCCACTGGCAGTGCAATCATTTCTGAGATGAAATATAGCTGTACCAGCTCTCATTGTAGACTGAAGGAATAAGCATTGGAAAGAACAAAAACCAGAGGAAATCTGTGTGAGTAGGTTTGTCCTGAAGAAAAAGCTCCCACTGCAGAATTTCATTCCTGAAGAGGGTGTGTTAAAGCATGCAAGATAATAAAGAGCAGCAGATGTCTTAAGAATTAGTGTTATGAGGAGTGTTGTAAGGAATTTAGCTTTTGAGAAGTAGGATTTTTCACACGAACTAGATGAACTCTGTTGGAGCAAACTTGGCATTGATTTTCTGGAACCAAGATTGCTATAACTGGTATCAATACAGTATAAGCGTTAGGTCATGTAGCATGCTACAAAATAATAGATGATAACTAAATATACATATCTATTTATACATAAATATAATCAGTCAAATAATTTTAAGAAATAGGAGAGGATGTTGGGAGATGCTTGTAAGTGTTTTGATGCCTGGTTCTGAAAAGCAGAACATGGTTAATAAGTTAGGGAGAAAGAAATATCAGATGGGAGAAAAATGGACAGGGAAAATCAGCACTGACACGGGTGGGAATGTAGTATGTGTGGCCTGGGTGTTAGGAATAAAAGGGATGTAATACTTTAAAAAAAAAAATTGCACACTATTACAGAAAATGAGCCAAGATGTTTGTGTACAAAAACTGCAAACACAGGCTAGAGCTGCATCATCCAAGATGACCCCAAACCTCCCAAGAATAGTGAATGGGTGATCTATGACTGAAATGAACTTACACTAATGTGTAGTCTTTAAAGAAAACTAGAAATAAAACCAGTGGCACAGAGGCATCACTCAGTAGCAGTGAAGCTGCCTACAGAGGCAGAGAGAGGTGGCAGGGGCAGAATGGAATCTGTCAAGCTAAAGGTTTTCTGAAGGACCACTAAAGGAACAACATGTGGCAAATAGGTCTCACTCAGATGACTACGAGCATGAAAGAGAGGCTCCCAAGCATTGCTTCATTGCAGGAGATTGTAACTCGTCAGAAATAGAGTATAAAGCAAATGTTGCCAATAACAGTAGAGCCAGTTATTCCAGGGTGTAATAGCTGGCAAATTTCATCAGCAAGCAATCACTGGACTACCATGATGCTATTCCAGGGGATCTTTGTTAGGTAGTGATGACATAGAGCAGCTGGTTGTAGAAAATAACCTAGCTAAAGTTATCCCAACTTGATCAAATTGAAAATAAATGAAAGAATGAGCAAGAGTAGGCCTGTTAGGTTCTCAGAATTTGTCCTTATGAAGTACTGTACCCAAAGAAATTAGTTAGTGATGTTAATTGGATGAAGGCTCCAAACCTATTAGAATTTCTTTAATTTAAATAATAATTTAAAAATCTGTAATTTGTACTGTAAGGAGAGAATGAAGAGTGCTAGCACCTTACAAATCCTTAAAAAAGAAATAAAAATATTAGAAGACAGCAAAGAGAGTGAAGGCCCCGACCATCAATGAAAATAGTATCTTGGGAACCTGGAAGTAGAGGGTGCAGGCAGATCTGTCAGGTTTACAGACATACCATCTCCAACAATATTTGAAAGACTGAAAGTTTTTTCAAGCATACAAATAAAAGGGAATCTGGTACGTGGCAAGTACTCTCTCTGGTAGAGATTAAAGACTGTGTAGGTACTGCCCAAACCAAACAAATTCGCTTTCTTCTTTTCTGTGAAGATGATGGTACAGATCATGGATTAAAATGGAAGGATCTGTAGAAATAAAAGCTAACATTTACAAACTTGAAAATTTGTAAACAAGGTGTAGTGGGCCCAGAGTGAAGTGGTGCTTGTTATCCATCCTAAATTGCTCAAAGAAGAAAAATTAAATTTCAGGTACAGGATCAAGTTTTCCTTTAAAGATCTCCCAGAACAAAGGAGAGAGAAAGAGCAGAGGAAAAAGTGAACTCACACCTATAGCTTCATTAATTAACCTTAGTAATGTGGAAATTTTGTATACATTTTGCAAGAAATAATGAACAATGGAATGAAGATAAAATAGAGAAAATAAACAATAAATGTTTAATACAATGTATTAGGGCTGGGGAAATGTTTGTATGGTGCCCTCTGCTCTAGAAAGGGAATTACTGGGCTACCTTAAGGTTGAGTAGAGGTTTTCAAGCATCAGTGTTTCATCTAGTCCTTCAAAATGTTAACACTTCCATTGTTGCTAAAAGTGGTGTAGTCAGATGAGAAAAATATTGGTTCCATTATGGAGGAACAGAGAGCTGGAAGTGTGGGGTAGAACTTAATAGTGCAAGTGCTGGGTCACATCCAGACTGCAGTCGAAATTATTTCTGTTGTAAATTGTGACAAGTTGGTTGGGTAAGGGGAAGACCATAACGTCTTGGTCAGTCGTAGAAGGATCCCAAGAGAACTGGGGTGGAGCCATGGGAAAGGCAAAATTGATCCTCCTTAGATATCATGTAGGAGACTTAAGGAAGGGATTCCTGAGTACAAACACCACTGTTGGAGGAGGTTCCTCTGGTCAAAGCTCTTCTGGGTACTGAGAACTGTCTGTCAGCCATAATTAGGAAAGGGCATTGAAAGAAATGCAGAAAATTAGTACTGGACAAAGAATGAGGGATATACAATTGCTCTCTAAAAATACATCAAGGGGAGGGGAAAGAAGGGCAGGGCAAATACTAGGGAGGAAAGAAGCTATTTAAGTTGCCAGACAATGTTGTCATTAAAATAAATGGATATATATTGAAAGTTAGTCCGTTCAGGCTGGAGCTGAGGCGATTTCCAGCCATGAGAAGAGAGAAGTCTCTGAAACAGCCTTCTAGTAAGAGTGACAGGGACAAACCACTGTAGGTGTGGGTATCACAGTAAAATGGAAGTTATTTGCTTGCAAATAGGATAATACGAATTCACGTAGCTCTTGCATAACGGTGAGTAGAGCCACTTTCTCTTTGCCTCTCTGCCAGAGAGTGAAGCAGTCTGACAAGACTTATGATGGATTTCCATAAGTTTATTAAGAGAGCTGTGTCAGGTGAAAGGACACATCTTCCGTATCTATAAGATCCTTTGCAGTGTTGTGCTCTCTGCTTTTTAGTACTGTTGCAATAGTACTTTTTGAAATTTCTGTTAATTTATTGGTCCAGATATAAAGCATGACTCTATGGCCTGTGTCATATTGACATACTACAAAATGTTAAGAACTAACTTTTTTAAAAGGTTGGTTTCAAATTTTGATAGATCTCTGCGCTAAGTGTCAAACTAAAGCACAACAAACATTTGAGATAAGAAGCATAAGGTATCAGTGGATCTAATATTATTGACAGTATTTACATGACTAATCATTTTGAACTCTTGGAAAACATTGTTAGAGAAAATCTGCTTTGCCTTATCCTTTTGGTAGTGCTCAGCAAAATACTTGGAATTGATTTAGTTTAATTTTATTTTTATTTAGAGGTGGTTCTATTTACATATTCCTAGTTTTTCACAGGTTTATTAGTTATATGTAATATAGAGAGTTCTGACCAGTACTTTGAATTGTAGAAGAACTAATCATTCTGTACAATATTGTTTTTCCAATATTCCTGTTTCCATGTGAGCAGACACTGTTGGTTTAAATTTCCTTCCTGCTTTCAGAAGAAACACATAAGAATAAGGCAAGATTTATAGCGTACAGTAATAATTTACACTGGCAAAGGTATCGCACAATTTATGACATTTCAGAGGCTTGTAACCAAGCTTATAACAAAGACAGTGGAAGCAATGTTCTGTTTAATGTGAGAGATGGGATTTGAAATAAGGATGCAAACAAAGTTACAATTCTAATATAATAAGTGAATAAATTGTTTAACAAAGATGCGAACATCTCTGAAGGTTTTCACATAAGTCACAAAGCAAAATATTGCTAAAATGTAATAGGACTCTTAGCATCACCCTTTTCCCACATGAGTTTGAGAGCACTCATTTTTCTACTCCAGAGGAGCAGAGTAGCCATAAGATGGCAGCACTCCGCACGAAAGGCTCCTGAAACCTCACATTCTCCTCTCTTCTCGAAAAGAGACGGCAGCTGCTGGTGAGAACGAGTGGCCAGAGCTCTGGGTGTCTGTAAATGGAAATCAAACTGGCCAAGTCCAGAATAGCTCCTGGGAAGCTTCAGAAATGGAGCTGCTTTCATGCAGTACCTGAACCCATTTTCCTCAGTATTTAGTAGGTGTTCGGGTGCTAAGCTAAGCATTCTTATCTGTTTTGGTTATTCTAGAATAACCTTATTCAAACCCTGTGTTTTAGCAAAGCAATGTACCTCTGTAGCTCTAAGTGCAGTAGGGTCAGCTATAAAATTATTTTCTGTGCATAAAACCAGAGCAGAATCACTTTTTACAAGTGATTTAATCTCAGCTCCATAGTTTAGAAGTTACGTATGTGTGGTCAGGCCTGAAGACATTGTGTTTACCCAACCTTACAGTCTCTTCCAAAAGCAAGCCCAGCCTGTTGCAGGGCTATGATACAGGGTTGCCATTCTCTTGGTGCTGCAGCAACAGCAAGGCCATCACCTTGGCCCATCTGTGATGGGGAGTGCAGGTCTGGTTTGAATTTAGCATTAATCTAAACAAAGTAAGTTTTGAAAAGCTCTTCAGCTAAAGTGCAGGGGTCTGAGGAGCCGTGGAACCAGCACTCAGTGTAGTTCCCACCCCAGCAGGATCAGCCATCAGAGTGCTTGCTCTGTTGCCTCTGCTGCCTCTGCCCCACATTTTTATAGTGTAGGGAAAACAAGGGGTACCATGTAAGCAAGAAAAGCAAACGGAAACAAGGTGAAATTTGATGGGCTGTGTGGAAGTCCCTGGCACGATTTGAGTGTTGTGGGCTGGTTGGCAGTACCACTCCAGTGCCAGCTGATTTTCCTACCAGTTCCTCCTGAGCCCTTCTGCAGTTCAGAGGTTTGATTATTTCTCTTTGAGTGTGACAGTGTAGTCAAATCCAAAAAGCAAACAAATCTTTCATATTGCTCACCCATGCCAAGAAAACTGAGAACAAAGGTTCTCTCACGCCCTTGGCTGGAACCAGCCAGGTCAGAGCTGTGGGCAAGGTGAATACAAGTTGAAAACACCCTGAGTTTCCTGCCTGCTGCTCACTGTAAAGTTGGTGAGCAATTCCTCCTCCTTCCTCCTCTTCCCCTCTGCTTGTTCAGAGGTAGGTTGTTGATTTCACTCCCTGTTCTCATCTTACAGCAGCACACTGCTCCGGAAACAAGAGGAGACCAGAGCATGAATCACAACCTGAATCACCAATTCCCAACACCTTGTTTTGCTCAGAGCTGGAGAGGAAAATTCCTTTCCTCTATGTGAATCTCCATCTCCTATGACCCTCCAGAACAGGGTACAGACAGCCCTCCTTTGCTTCCAAAACTGCTCTTCACCGTGTGCAGCCATGCTTGCAAACAGCATCTGGGGAGGAGAGTAGGAGACACCATGTCTCAGTGGGCTCTGTGGCAGTGTTTTGGTCCTAGGCCTCTCATGGAATATGATACTAGTACACCCAAAAACCACAGGAGCTGAAATGAAGCAGCTCCATCACTGTATGTTCAGATCTTTGCTTACAGCAGGCTCCAGGTCACTCATGCAGGACCCAAATGCTTACAGCAACTTCTTTGGATGGATGTCATTTGCTGTTGGAGAAATACCCATCTCCCACCATGATGATTAATAAAGAAAGAGAGAGCAGATGTATGAACTAAAAAAAAAAAAAAAAAGTAAAAGTTGCTGATTTGTTACATTCACCTTCACTGTGAATTTCCCCATTAAGTACAACTGCTTGTTAGGGATTGTTGCTTCCTCTTGAAATGTTTTTTCCAGCTCTCCCTAAAACACTGCCAGATCTGTATTGGAGCAAAGGCAGAGACAGGACAGTCCTTCCAGTGTCACTGCAGTACTTAAGTGTGGTTTCTGTCTGTGCTGGTCTGGCCTGTTTGCAGAACTCTCACACTGCTCAGCTAACTGACAGGCATCCTCTGAAACATCTGCCATTGCTGTTCTTTGGAACTAGGTCTATCAGACTGCTGGGGGATATATTTCTGTGCAGACTTTCCAAAGAAAATGCTTTCCACTTCAGCTGGCCCAAGAGCATGGAAGCACTTGACTACACAGCTATGGAACATAGGTCTTCTTTGGGAGAGGAGTGTTTTAACCTGTAGACTTTTGCATAATCTTCACTTCCTACCTTTCAGGTTAAAAAGTTTGACTGAAGTTTCAAAGTCTACTTTGATTCCCCACTAGAGATCATCAGGAGCTTTCAGGATTTGATTGGGAAAACAACTAGAGAGAGAATAAAGTCACCAGATATTTCAAGAACAAAGCAATCTGCCTCTCACCTAGGGAGTGCAGCCCTTTGCCTCTTCAAGATGCGCTGAGGAGGTAAATATGGTGGAGAGAAGGGAGGCTCCATCTCACAAACAGAGAGAAACGTTTTCTCAAGTGCAAGAGGTGCCTCCCTGAACCTTCTTAAATATTCTGAGAATCATCTCAGCCAGCAGACAGTCAGATTTTAAATTGTTCCGTATTTCTCCAGGGTTTCAGGGTGTGAGTGTGTATGACAAGATCACTGGGAATTAAAAACTGGGTTGTCTGTGAACCTGAGAGATCAGGGCTATATTCATGCTGGGAATGGGGGGAAGACTTACATTGTTCAGCATTGCCTACACTGAACGATAAACAGCTGTTTTCAGTTCTGATATGTTATTAAAAAAGTGTAACTCTGATTTAATAGAGACCAGAATTTGCTCCAAGATGAAGATATAGTGGCTGATGGGAAAAAATAATAGTTGTGTTCTCTCTGTACTATAAACTACTTTTTTGTTATATCTCATTGAATCAATGCCTTTAATTTGAGTGAGTGAAGCAAGAGTGTATTAAAAACATTACGAAGAAGGGGAACACTGCTGTCAAATCAAGCAATGCCATGACCACAAAGGATTTTACACATCCTTCCCACAGCAGCGTGGCTACTCCAGACCGAGATTCTACTCTTTGAGTGATAATTAAAGCCAATAAAGCATTATGTAGTAGAGGAACTTCCTGGTCAACTTACCTTTAGTTATCACAGGTGATGTTTCAAAACAAGAATCATCTGTCAGTTTCCTGCCTAGGTAGTCTTACCTTGCCCAAGGTTTACTCTTGGTGCACACTGTCTTTCTTTCAGGACCTCTCTTAGGCCCCTGCTGTCTTTTTTTTTTTTTTTCCCCCTGCGTGTTTTTGTTGTTATTTATTCTGCTACTTTCTTTTCCTTCTCTTCTCTCTCCAGACAATCCAGAGAGGTCTATTCCTAATAATTTGGAGAAACTTAGCTATTTTATTCAGGAAAGACTTGTTCAGATAGTCTTTGGCAGCCACCCCACTCTGAGGCAGGCACTTAGCCTCCAGCCATGCTATTCTTGCCAAGACCCATATAAAATATTACCTCACAAGCAAATGGGGAACTGATAATATCAAATAGAATTTGTAAGTTTTATGTAGGCTGTATTATTAATTCTCTCTACACTTCAAAGTTTGCTATCTTGAATCTCAGTATTTGCTAATTGCAAGCTGTTCAGCTGTCTAGTCCTTAATTTGAGACACCACTGGTGGCTGGTACGTTGTGGTGGCTGGAGGACTGCCACCGAGCCCTGTGAGCACCTGCTTTGAAGTGTTGTTATGTTACCAGGGGCCAGTAAGAGCTACAAGGTGACCTTCTACACTGAAAGGGAAAGCACTGGGTTTTGGAGCTCTGCAAGGCTGCAGACATAGTAACAATATTAAAGGACACACACATAAATGCCAATCAAACCCAGGGAAATAAGATGTTTGAATGGCATCTTGCAGGAAGATGTGTTTCTTAGTGAGAGCAAACACTTTCGGTTGATTCCACTTCTTTGTGACCTTATGTAGTTACATAAGCAGTGCTCTCAGAGTTTTGTCTTCACAAACTGAGGGAACATAATCTAATCAATGCTTTTTTCATGCCACAGGAAATTGCTGTAGCTGAACAAGTGCCTTACAAAGGGCACTCTGAGGCATAGAGAGTGGTTGAAGGAGACTTAGGAATGTTGTTGTAAATGGAAATGTTAAGATATGGTTCCACAACAGCCTAAACTGGGCCAAATTTGGCCTAACATACTCCCACCTTTCCTGCCAGTTGTGCCTTGCACTCTGGACTGGGCAGCCACAGGGCTCAAGGGACACACCCAGATGAAAAACAGCCCTCCATCTCCCCCACAGAAGGTGACTGGATTTTAGTTGGATCAGTCTGAAAGGCAGCGTGTTTGGACACGAACACTGACTAGTAAGAGCGAAGGGGTGGGAACACAAGGGCAGAGCAAAGGTAGTCCTGATGTAATCCAGTTTGAGTTGCTGTTGAACCTACTGTGTAAATACTAGTAAAAATTGGATGTGCCTGGGAATATTTCCAGGCACTAGAATGAGATTGTCTATGCTATTAGACTGTTAAAATGCTCCTTGGCATGGATTTGACCTCTTCCAATTAACACTCACTGCAAAAAATTTCTGGGCACAATTTGGTTGCTAGAATGGTCCCAAAAGACACTTTGCAATCGTAAACTCAGGTCTTTCTGTGCCAGTTGGCCTCAATGCCCAGGAATGTTTCAGGCATGTTGAGTTTAACTAATTCAGACCCATCCCTACTTTCACTACTGTGAATCCTTGAAAAGACAGCATTTGTCTTGAACAAATGATTTTCAAACAGACAATAGCAGGCCATAAAAGATGGAAAGAGATGAAATCTGGAAATAAGGAATTTTATTTCCTTTCAATAAGGTGGTAAGAAATACATATGTTGCATTCATTTCAGGTTGGGAAGGCATAGGAGAGATAGCAATAATTTGTTATGCAGTTGTATCTGTGCTGTAGAATATTCGGCCATTTATATGACAGAGTTAAGGCTGACATCCTTTTTTTCCGGTCAGTTGCTGTACTAGGAATGAAATTATTCCTCCTTCTATATATTAAAAAAATCCACAACTGCAGCATTTCCCTTTCAGTTTGGAATGTTAATAAAATCAGTGTACTTGGTATCTTGAAGTACTGAAGCCAAGTCCTCGATTTTGATCTGTGATTGCTTTTTTGGTTTTGCTTTTTTGGGGTTTTTTTGGGTTGTTTTTTTTTTTCACAATTGCCTTTATGAGTTTGCCTCCACATCAGGAAATCTGAAAAAATGGGATTTTTACTTCTCTCCAGGTATACTCACTTGGCAATCTTAATGATCCATCTCTCAACTCACTCCCTGAGGGAACAATTAAAGGTGTTATTTGAAGGAGCCTTTAAAGGGTTTCTGTATATGGGCAAACATGGTCTCTTGGCTGTGTTGCTCTAGGACCCAGAGTGACTGGGATTGACAGAAATCTTCACCTGAATGAATTTTCCCCGTATGCCTTATAAGGAGTCCAGGAAAACAAGGAAGTGATAACCATGTTCACGTTACTGTGTGCACAGCTTGTCCTCCTTACCTGCCCAGGTAGCCCTTGTTTTCACTTCTGTTCTGTCCCGCTGGGGCTGGAGTTTCCTCGCAATCCGCTGTACGTGACATCTGAAAACTTACCCTCCAGGAATGTACGGTTTTTACGACATTCTACCTTTACGCAGACGGTAATTAACAAGCTTATATTTTTTTGTCATGCAGCCAGCACTGAAAACGAATGGGGATTGAATTGCTTTGCCTCTGTTTCCTATTCCTGCAAAGAAATAACTATGTGCAAGGTAAGGCTCAGGGGCAGGGAGATCCATTTCAAAACCATTTTGCATTGTGTCTTGCTTGAAGTTGGCGCAAAAGAGCTTTCTGTCTTCTGTATTTAATCTTTCCTTTCTATTTAATGACTTTTTTCTGACAGAATGCTGTAGGGCTGCATTGCCAATTCATCTACAATTTGGTGGTCGTTACATAGTGCAACAGGTTTGAAAGAGACAGACATTCAAGCAATTTCGTTTACACTATCACAGTTTGATCTGCTAAGAAACTTTCATACTATACGTATGACTGAGTGTTTCTCTGGTATTTACACAATGGATAAAAATCATATCCTGTATCTACAGAGCTGAGTGAAGCAATTTTAAGCATACAGAGTGAGCATAAATTTGTTCTTTTAATATTCCTGGTTGCTTTGGAAATTACTTACCTACACCATACCAGAAACACATGTAACAGTCTCTCAGGTGCAGTGGAGGAAACAAGTTAACATGTTCTAAGTGAATGCCACCCATAAAGCATGCAAAAGGAGGTATGTTAATCACCAGCAATTCTGAGGTTTTAATCTTTATTAGAGAGTTAATCTTTCACCAATAGAACTATCGTTAAGTTTTATCAGTAATCCTAAAGATGCCTAAATGTACGCATTTTTCACCACCCACATTCTCTAAATGACAAGTTTCTTCATAAACGGAATGATTAAGCATATTATTAATACTCTTTTATCTTCTTGGATTTAAATTCAGGGACCTGTTCTCAGGAAAGCACAGTGACTTGTGAAGATTGTTTGCTTTCCGGACCACACTGCGCTTGGTGTTTGCAAGAGGTAGAGTGATAAAAAAAATTTCAAAGTAAGACTTGAAGTCTTTGTAGTCACTCCATGTGATGAAGTATTGACTTAATTGGGTCAGCCCATGGTTTTGTAATGCATTCAGTGCTTAGTGAAGACTTCCTGGGGATCAGAAGTGGAATTTAATCTACTCTACATGGTCTGTTATTCAGAGTGTGGTTATTTGGGCATTTGTTTGCTTGTTTGTTTATTTGTTTGTAAAAACCACAACAACATCAACCTTCCAAATCTAAGGCAGAAATAGAAGTGTTATTAGAGGGTCTCAGATCATCAGCCTGAGGGCTGGCTCACCCCCAGCACTGATAGTGAAGCACCAGACACAAAGCCAGAGGCCAGACTATATCTTACAGACTACTTGCCAAGCCAGACAGTGTAAACAGAAGGTTTGCAGGTATGAACAGTACATAAGTTTGCAGATGTAAAACTTCCATATGGAAATTATTAATCTGTGATTGATTTTAAGTATGATGACAATGTCGGCTTTATAATTAGTATGATATAGATGTGTTTTGGTAAAACACTGGACTTAAAAAATATATCTGGAATTTTTTCCTGTACCTTTGTTTCAGATTTTCAGTGCAACCCTGAGCAAGTGACTTCACATCTCTGCTTTTAAAACTTTCTCCTATAAATGGTGGTAAATAATATCTCCCCACTTCACAGTAAATATTCTAGCTCTTAGTTCATTAGCATTAAAAAGATAGTTAGCTATAGCAACTAAAAACTTGACAGAAATACTAGAGAAATAAAAGAAGTACTTTTCATTTTAGTTTCTGGATTGCTCCTTTGCTGCTAAAAGTTTTTATTGTTTTTGTGTATAGCAAAATGACACTTAGCATGGGAATAACATACTGCTTTATAAAATAACTCACAAAGACAAAACTGCTTGTTTAAAAAAATCTAAAAAATCATCTTTTGCCATTTGCAAAATATGGTACCATGGAGGTCAAAAATCCCCAAATGTGTGTGTTTGCAGTAGTTTTTATATTTGTACTATAAAACTGGATTTTACTGGAGTTGGATCACATGATTTTGACTACTGCCGTGTATTTTCAGGAAAAAAAACCAGCTCAACATAATTTATTGATTTTAAAAAACCCAAAAACAAAACAAGCAAAACTGTGGAACTATTGAAAACTTAAGTTCAGTAAACATGATTTTTCTTCTTTGTTCATAAGCTCATTCATTTCTTTGCTAGAGAACAGCACATCAAGATTGCAAAAGACATAGGAGCTTTAGTGTCAGAGCAAACAAAAGCACCTCCAAGGAAACCACTGTTTTCCGTAGGATAAGAACACACTTTGTAATTGTATTTGAAATATGAGGTTGTTTCTTCACACATTTTGAAAAGTTACAAAGTGTGTAACTAAGGGAGATGATATGGATCTCTCTGTGAAAGGTTTGTAATGGTACATATATTTTACATGCACTGTATTCAAGAAGAAGTGGCTGAGAGTTTTGCCTGAGCAAAGGCATCAGGTTCAGTCTGGAGAATAATAAACCACTGTTCCCAGCAGGTGCCTCAATATTGTTTCCACCAAAATATATAAGACCCCTCACACTTTTCAGGCATGAGGGGCAATGTTTTGGTGAAGAAGGGTCATAGTTCTGGTTTAAATAGGTTTAAAGTAAATTGGTTTTGTTTCGCACGGAAAGTTTTTCAGTGACTGAGTTCAGAGAACATTTGTGGCTTAATGACTGATCCATGGGTTGCTTGCCCAAACCTAGGAGAGAGCAGCAGCCCCATGGTATGGGCCCACGACCATCTGCCAGGAATTGAATGTTTCAGAGCTGGTTCTGCCAGGCATTGCCCAGGTTTTGGTCAAAAGGTCTTGCAGGCCAGAGCAGTTTCCAGGAGACAGCTGAGTGATTTTGAGAATCTTAACTCTAGACATAGCTCTGGGGAATGGTAATGAGGCACAGAATGGTTACTTTTACTCTTTGTAAAAGTAACCATTAACTTCACCACTATGCGAGATTAGTACCTACCCTGTAGCAGTGCTGCGGAAAGGAATGCATATCAATGCTTTGAATTGAGTAACAAAAATAAACTGTGAGGTATCCAACAGATCTCAATAGGCTTGTGACTTCCTCTGGATGGGAGAAGGTCAAGGAGGATGCTGGCCCAAATTTAGGTGTGAGGATGCCAAGAGCACCGCTGGTGCTGGGGAACCGAGGGGACAGGCTGTGGTCATTTTTGGGCACCAGGCAGAGGAACATGGACTTGATGCCTGCTTCAGTGAGCAGGTTAACCAAGAGCTGACGAGAAAGAGTAGGTCAGGAAAAAAGAACCAGTAATCACCGGGTAGCCCACAATCAGTTTGTCACAAAATGTCCAGGAGTTTATCATCACCAAGACCTCTTCTGTTATTAAACAACGTGCTTCCATCAGTAGTTCAAAACTGTCTAGGAAAGACTGATGAATTTGTAGCATAATCCTGTGATAGAAAAAACAGTGGCTCAGAGGGGCTTTGTGTTATCATTCCCTGTACTGTGAGAAGCCAAATGCAGTGAGTGGCACAATTCCCATTCCCCAACAATAGAGCAGTTTCTCCCAGGATAACAAGTCAGCGTAAGTTACATTAATTATACACCTGTGTGACATGACCCATGAAGGGCAAATTTGGGTTTCTGTGCAACCTAGATCTAGTTCTGCGCTAGTTTGAACAAACTCGCTCCTTTGTTTCTGTTCCCTCCACTGGATTGACCTTTTGTCCAGTGTGTGCTGGTGGCTAGTTAGTAAAAATACTTAACTCATCCCTTCCTTCTCCTGTTTGCATTAGAATTACACAGACACATCTGGAATTCATGGGAGGTGTGATACCCTGGAAAACCTTTTGTCCAAAGGATGCCAGTTGAATTTGATTGAGTTTCCAATTTCAGAAGTAGAAATCCACAGAAATGATCCCCTAACTGCATCATCCCAGAACAATTCTGATGTCACACAGATTTCTCCCCAAAAATTAACTCTGAGGTTACGACCAGGTAAGTTACAGTTCACAGATGTGGGATATTTTGTTTCAGACGGTGTGATAAACTGAAGCTTCTTGGATTGAACAGTCTCAAAAATATCTTGACAGAATAAAGATGAAAACCTGTGTTGAGTCCAAAATTATCTGTTGACTCATTGCATGAAGACAAGGTTCAACTGAGTTCAGAATACTTTCAAAAGTGCTGGGTACATCATAAAAATAAGGATATATATTTTTAGTTCCTCTCTTCTCTTGCCAGTGAGGTGACAGGGAGAGAATGAAAGCCCCTGGCTCCTCCCCAGCAGAGCTCCTGTGCCTCTCCCCTGCTGGTCTGGCAAACAGTATCTCAGAGGCAACATAAAATCTTGCTTTGAGAATTTACAAGGTACGAGTGACATTTGTGGTAGCATTCCAGACCTACCTTTGGGTCCCTCAGATGTGAATTTTTCCTGGAGAAAATTTGGAAAGGAACAAAGTAAGAGACATCCAGGTCATAGTGTTGGAACTGAGAATAAAATCTCTGTGTACACTTTGACTCTCTTTAAATTTTTAAAGGATATGGTAGGACCCCAAAGTGCTACCTCTAGTTTTAATTAGTTCCATATCTGAATTCTCTAAAGCTGCATGCTGCTGAAGGGATATTCTCATAATTTTTCAAATTATAGCAATCAGTTTTAATTCTGTGCTTATGGCATTACTGAAGAACTGTTTAGAAAAAAAACCCCAAACATTAGAACTACTTCTAATTTTTCAGACCCTTATTTGAGATTTTTTGGTTGACAGATGATTTTTGAAGTTTTTTACTTAAAGCTATGGTGATTTACAATACCAGATAATTGTCACCATATAGAAGTTTATGAAGAAATTGGCATTGCTCGTGCTTTCTGCACAGAAGTGCTGATCTGTATCCCACTTTTCCCTGACCTTAATAGGACATGAAGAAACAATACAGATCAAGGTTCGCCAGACTGAAGATTATCCAATTGATCTCTACTACCTCATGGATCTTTCAGCTTCCATGGATGATGATCTGAATACAATCAAAGAACTGGGTTCAACTCTTTCCAAAGAGATGTCAAAACTGACAAGCAACTTCAGACTGGGGTTTGGATCTTTTGTTGAAAAACCAGTTTCACCATTTATCAAAACTACAGCTGCAGAAATAAACAACCCTTGCAGGTAGGCAGGGAAAGTCCCAACATCTGTTTGCATGCCAACACTAAGTCATAATATTAATCTTTAGGCTAAAATTAATTTCAGCAGCTTCACTGAAAACTCTGCCTTCTTCCAGCTGCAAATGAGTCAGTTTGTGAAACAAGGTTTGGTTCTTTTAGTTTCACCCTCTGATCATTGCTCTGTTGTGTCCTTCATTATTCGGATAGAGAAATCTGAGAGTGATTCTGCTTTTTAGCTTTTGCTGCTAGTTACAAATGTGTTTAATTTGTTAACAAAAAGGTATGCAGTATGATTATGCATATA
>VYXC01002222.1:680947-715059 GCA_013397175.1 Platysteira castanea
AAGAATTTTATGACACTATACTAAGGAGTTGAAAACTCAAACCTGTCAGAGAATACCAGTTTCATTTAGCCATCAGTGCTGTTTTCCTATGTTTTTCCCCCCCTTAAGGTCTAGCAGTCTCCCCAGCCCCAGGCTGCCCTAGCCCTTAGCTAACCTGTGTAGGGGTGAACCTGTGCTCTGCAACCTGGAGCAGGACTGCAGCACCTTGGTGGTTCTCTCTGAATGTCATTAAGGAGCTGCAGATCCCAATATGATTCCAAATATGAAATCAAGGCCCAGCAGGGGGCATGGCAAGAGCTGCACGCTGGTAACTGGCTAAATTACTCTGCTCTAGGAGGCGTTTCCCAGCCTTTATGCAGATTTTTTACATTGCCCAAGTCACTGGATTACCTCACTTAATTATCTTATGTTTTTCACTAAATCTTCTCAGGCACAGAGAGATGTAAGACCAAAACTAATCCAGGCAGGCCTTTGAAGTAGCCATTGTACTGATTTTACCCTCTGTGTTATCCGTAAGCTGTCTCACTTCTCTTGCAGGAGTGTACCATACGAGTGCTTACCCACCTTTGGATATAAACATGTTTTGTCCCTAACAAATGATGCTGAAAAATTCAATGAAATTGTGAAAGGACAGCGAATTTCTGCTAATATAGACACTCCAGAGGGAGGATTCGATGCAATTATGCAGGCAGCTGTTTGCAAGGTAATTGAAACTTCTAAATGTAATATTATTCCATATATTACCTCTTCTAGTATTAAATGTTGGTATTTCAAAGTTACAGATTATTTTTCAAAAAATTTTAACACAAACCAAAAGCCTCATTAAATTTGTGTGAAAATACTTTTGGCTGTACACTAAAACATGTATATTGCAATATTTTAGTCTAAATTTCCTTTGAAATGCCAGGGACAAATAAGCCCAAATATCAGTATAATTACTGGGTCTGTCTTCCTCTTTAATTATTTTTTATTAATTATGTTTAGAGTAGTAAGCAGATTGACATGAACATGGCCAACCCATGTTATTAAACACAGGGATGAGGAAACAAAATGTTAGCCAAAGACAATGGAATGAACATCATCTCTTAAGAGATGTTGTGTTGTCTTTGATACTTCCTTGAGAATGATGCCATTAATTTATTTTGAGATGCTGTTTTCCAAATATTTTGCTGTTTTTCTGTGTTGTAGTGCAGTACAGCCTGCTAAACTGGTGTGTTTTAAATGACAGGAAAAAATTGGATGGAGGAATGATTCTCTACATTTGCTGGTGTTTGTGAGTGATGCTGATTCCCATTTTGGGATGGACAGTAAACTGGCAGGGATTGTTATTCCTAATGATGGCAACTGTCATTTGGACCACAATAATGAATATTCCATGTCAACTGTTCTGGTAATTAACTATGAATTTTGTACACTCTCACATCTTGGAAATTTAAAGATTAACACAACTTAGAAAATTAGTGAATTATAGCACTAATGTGTAAAAGCTGGGGAATCCAGATATTTTACAAAATCTATTTTATTTTTAACTGCTTATTTCAGTCAAGAGAGAACAATGTGTTTGTATGGAATTAGGATAGATTATAACTAAGAAAAAGGAACAAATCTGATTTCTGCAATAGGAAAGCCCATGGAATTGAACTAAACAGTATTTCCTTCTGCAAGAAAGGCAAGATTTGCATTAATAATATTCCCTGAAAGGGTGTGAATTCAGGACCTGGTCAGGAATTTGTGGGACACTGTTTCTATAGGAGAACTGACTAGCTTAACATTCAGTGTTCAAAAATACCGAATAAATACACTACGGTGCTCATTGTAGGACAAATACCTAGAATGTAGTTGCTCTGGTGCAGTGCTGTTCTTTGGATTTAAATATATATATATGAGATGCTACTGAGCCAAGCTCCCACCATGGAATCTGGCTCTGTACTTTTCACTGAGGAGTATCCTTAAAAACAATGCCAGGAAATTATATGCACTATCTTTTATTTTGTATGCATGTATTCCTAATGAGAGTTTATACTACACAAAGGGTTCATTATGATCACTTGAATGTGTGTTTCATGGAAGACAGTAACTGGAAGCACATGAGAAACGAATTGATGTGTCTCTCTTTTGTTTGTTTGCAGGAGTATCCCACAATTGGACAATTAACTGACAAACTCATGCAAAACAATGTTCTATTAATTTTTGCTGTAACAAATGAGCAAGTCCACATATATGAGGTGAGTAAACTAAAATGTTCAGTTTGCCAGAGTTTGTTTTAAAGTTCACCTTTTTGCACAGCTGATAAAGTAATTCTAGTACTAAGGACTGAATTCTACAAGATATTTATGTGATAAAAATTACTAGGAAATTGTATATCAGAGGAAAGCTCTTCTGCTTAAGTGCTTCTTAAGTATACTGATTTTGGTGTTCTAAGGTAACTTTTAAATTGGATTTCAAGTTGAATCACACTAATCCTTTAAGTTAAGGATTGACAAACTACGCATTGCTGAACTATTCAGTGTGATTATTGTGATTAGCCTTTTGTATTTTATAAGGCTAGAGGAGAGTTGAACCTTTTCTTACTTTTATAAAACAAGAATATACCTGAAACATGCAGTTATCTACATTCTCAGCTCTGAGATCTTGGTTTGTTGGGGCTTTTTTTCAATTTTCTTTATTTCTGTGACTCTTTCCAATGAGGCTGATAGGACACCAGTGCCAAGATGAAAAGTAAAAAGATGACGGACAAAGTCTTCTTCCCTCATGTATTTGTTCCTCATGACTACTGAAGGAAAACACTTCACTACAGGCATTTTGGACATTAGGACTTGCAGGATCCTATTCAGTGAAGTAATTTCCTGCTGTGTGAAGTTGTCATGGGAAACGGGAGCCAGAAGAGAGGGGAAAGCAGAGGAGCAGTGGATATAGATATGCAAAATCCATGTTTTTAATAACTGGAATATCATTCATACCTGCAGCTCCATCAGTCCATCCGTCTTCTGTGCAGGCATCTGATTTCAGCCTTCACAGTTACAAGCAGCCCTTGTGCTACTTTTGATCCATTGGATATTCCAGCTGTGAGCTGAGGCAAAGCTGCCAACAGCTGCTTCCCTGTTCTTGCAGTGAATGTGAGCAAAAGCCCTCTAAGATAAAATAAGATGGATATTGGCAGTTCTTATTTCATTTTCTGTACTGTCCTGCTCCTGGGAAAACATCTTCACATGCTGAAAGAAATTCTGGATAGGAGTTCATTGTGGGTAATAAGGGGTTTTGCAACCTGAGCTTGGCTGCCTGGCTACATCGTGCTGTGTGAAAAGGGACAAACAGAGAGAAATTGTTCCTCCAAATTAATTCAGGTTGGTTGGGAGGGAGCCAATAAGGATGGTCCTGCTGATACAATAAGAGTGACTTTCTGAAGGAGAAGCCTTTGCAAAGCATTCTGTATTAAAACCAGAAGTACAGTAATGAGGAGAGGTGCTCCTCTGCTGTGATTACCATAGGGAAAAAGAGAGAGCAGCTGAGTCCTTGAGGTAGTCACAAGTAGGATGGTTTTTTATTTCTGCCCTCTGTGTAACCCAGGGAAGACCCCCCCAGTACTTCTGCAACTGATTCCAGGGCTGGAGTTGTTTTCAGTAATACTGAGATGCTCCAGCTGTTTGACAGAAGTGACAAGAGTCACAAATTTCATAAACTGATTCTCAGGTTACAGCCTGACAAATGCAGGAACACTCTGCGTCTTGAAGCACTGAATGCCTGGCTTTTTGAAGACTGTATTGAATACTGAACTGGATGATGAAAATTTAGATCATTAACAGTAGAAGTCGATCACTTACAAATGCAGTGGCTTCAACAATTTCTTAATAGAGATCCAATAAATGGCAGGTGAAATATTTTTCCTTATAGGTGCTTTTTTAAATAGGTGCTTCATGAATAGTGATTGTTCTAGGAAGGTAGTTTGGAAATACCTCTTTGATTTACAGAGCCTTTTTTTGTCCAAAGAAACATTTCTCTTGCTGATGGCACTGTATTTTACCTTGGAAACAGCTTGTGGTCACCCTCAGAGTTGGCCACCAGCATTCTTATCTGTTTCTGTTTCAATATCCCTGTGTTTTATGTCAATATCAAAGATCCTGAGAGGCACCTTTTGTTTGTGGGGAACACTAAACAAGGGCTTATAGCTAACAAAAAATGCAAATCATGGTTAACCCAGCTAGGGAATGGTTTGCTCTTGTTACTTTCTTTGTTAGAAAAAAGAAAGTACAATACTCTTCTATCTTATAGGGTGTATAGTAATCCCACTGAATATAATCTCTCTTCTGATTTTGTCTTTTAATACTGCTTTCTTTCATTTATTTGGATAGCTATAGTTGTTATGATCTGGTTTTTGTCCTGTAGGTGATGTAAAATATCAGTCAAAACAAGTACAAAAGTCATATACATGTGTCACAGTGCAGTTTTTCCAGACATCATCATACTTTCAAGGGTCTGTGTAGGATGTGCAAACAGGGAAATAGTGCCATGTTTTCATCTCTGTGATGCAAAGTTGTAGTATAAAGGTAAATAAAGAGTATCTATGCTTAATAATATAAAAAGAACAAAGCAAGACAATGAGAATTATTCCTGTGGTAAGGCCCCTGCTCAGGTAGCCTGGAAGTGGTGGTAGAGGACCCTAAACCCTTAAAAGTTTTGGTGTTTCACTTCTCTTGTAAAGCTTCGGCGAGGGTGATTCTGCAGTCTCCCTCGGAAAACCCTTCCATTTATCCTTTGAGGTGGAAAGACTTTCCCCAAATATCTCATCTTGAATCTACTTGAACTCAGTATCTAATTATATCAGACACCAATACTGGCTATTGCTATTTATAATTGAGTTCTCAGGGACAAACTTACATTAAAATTACTGTGGAGACTTAGAAAGCACTTCTTTAAATAGACTTGATAGATTCCTTTAGTCTTAAGTGCAGTGTTCAGACTGTCAAATATATATTTTGTATTTCTAGCCCCGTATAATCCCCAACAATTTAGCCCAGAATAATTCAGACATGTAATATTCTTGATTCTGTTCAACTGAATTTTCAGTTTATCCACTTACATGTGTATTATTATCTAACACACAAATGTTAGGGGTGGCACAAGCACAGAACACCTATGCTTGTAACAGAGCTGGTGTTGCTTTTGAACCTTCCATGCACCTAAAATGCTACTGCACAGTAACCTCAAGATCACTTAGATCTGATGCTCTCCCTGACCACAAGAACTTCAGAAGCAATCATGTGGAAACGTTTATACAGCCACTCAAAAGTAAACACAAGAGAGGAGAGAAAATTCTTTACACTAAGCCCTGATTATTTGAGATTATTTCTTAAAGGGAAGGGTTTTTTTTTTAAAAAAAAAAAAGTCTTTTATAATATATTCATGTATGTCTAACTTTTATCATCATTAGTCTCAGCTGAGTCTTGCCAAAGCAGCAGGGGATGTTTTCATTCTATAAAAGCTATTCACTCAAAAAGCATCTGTGAATATGGCAATAATAATTATAGTTTAACAAATCATACTTTGGTACAAAAGAAAACACCAGTCTTTAAGCTTTCATGAAGTAGTTGTTACTATTGCTGGTATTATTTGTTTTCAAGCAGAATTCTTTAAAAATATTTTCAAACTTAGATAAGGGAAAGACTCCGTCTTTAGTCCTGGCTAAAGTGCATTTCTTTTGAAACAAAAATTACTCTTTTTTGGATGAATTATTTCTTTTTATATCACAGGAGAAATAGCTTGAAAATTAGGGTTTCAGGCTGCATTGCACTGCTGAAAATTAAACTAAAAATACTCTAGTCTCCATACTCATACAGAATCTCCAATTATATTTATATATTTGGCGTGGCACACTATTTATGATGAAAATTCTTCTATCATTTACACTGCTAAAATATAGACATAGCTCCGCTGAGCTCAAACATATAATTGTCAAATTTCCTTTACATGAATCAGAGTGTCCCTATAAAATGGCAATTCACCTTTCAACGAATATTTGTCAAAGGACTAAATTCTGTGATATCCTTTGGATGTTTTGCAATAGTAGCACCCCAAAAGCATCTCTCTGCCTCATCTTGGCAGTGCTTGAACAGAAATATTTGCTAAGAGGTGAGGTTTAACCAAGGGACTAGAGACACACACTCAGCTTGGGCTTGAAACGCCATCCTTGTATCACCATGCAGAAAATTTTTGTTCAGAGGAGAGATCAACCGAAGTGTTCAGAGCAGCATATCCCTGCTGTTTGTTTTGCATACCACAGATTAAAGGGACTGCATTTTAAATTCCAGGTTTATCATCTTTCCTCACAAAAGGTCCACATGTACGAAACACAGAGTTCCAATATTCCAACAATCCTTGAGAGGGCACTAATCACAGGAGGAGTCAGGAATGCAAAGTCACCAGCTGTAACATGAAATGCAGTTAATCCCACCGATTTACAATAGCACCAGAAATCTAATGAATGATGACTATGCCATGCATAATACATAAAGTAATCACAGGGCTTTGGGGGATATGAAGTATAATAAGGATGTAAGGGTATCAAATTACCCATGTTTATTAATAGTTCTCTGGATATTTTTCTTTTATTTAAAATAACAGCATTGATATGATAATGTGTAAAGGAAAACTAGTGGCACAATGTGGTTTTTTAAAAGATGATGAACACATTGTTTTCCAAAGACATGGGTAAACGCAAGGGAATTTCATGCAGTTAACAATCAAGCAAGACAAATTTTAATTCACCCTATTTAAAATCTAGCTGTCAGATGTCATGTTGTGTCACAACGGAATTTAATGCAAAAAGAAAAGAAAGCTTATCACGGAAAAAAAATCCTAAATTGGCACTATATTATTAACAGAAATTCAACATACAATCCATCATAACCACAGAGCACTGAAATACATGTGCAAAGATAAAAAAGTGACTGCAGGTGCTGAATGTAGGGTCCAAGACTCCTGGGCAGTGCAGCAACAGTAGAGCAGCTGAATCTGATTTGGATATTTTTATTAGAGAAAAACACAACTGTTGATAAAATGTGTCTTCCTTCTAAATTTGAAAAATGAGAGCATGAAGAACATTATAGTATCAAACTTCCAAGCACATAGAGGTGATTTAGCAATATATGTTTGAAGAATTCTAAATGAAACCAGCTTTTCTCTGTCTGACTTTTTCATTAAGACATGTGCAATGGAGACTGCAAGAATTCTTGAAAATATTACTGTCATTTTTTTCAGTTGTCTTTAATGTACTTGGTTTTGTTGTGAGTTCTTTCATTTTTGTTTTGGGATTGGTTTTTACCTTTTGTTCGGGTTTGGGGTTTTTTTAGATGGTAGCTCCTTGTCACCTAGACTTTTGTTGTGCTTTAAATTCATTTTTTATATTTCCAGAATTATGCAAAGCTTATTCCTGGAGCTACTGTTGGACAACTACAGAAGGATTCTGGAAATATTCTCCAGTTGATCATTGCTGCATATGAGGTAAGAGGGTTACAATGCAGTTTCTTCCTTCAAGTTTACATGTTCAACATTGGTTTGCAATTTGGTAAAAAGAAGTGTCTTTGATTCCTTTTATGAACTGATTACATCATTTTTTATGTCAGGTGTTGACCTTAACAAGAAAGGATTAAGGTTCATTGAGGATTAAGTAAGCACAGAAACAAAATTCCTATAACCTTCTCTCAATCATTAGTTCTGCTAGAATGCTGAATTGAAATCAGTGTCTCATCTGCATTGCCTTCTTCATAATCCTGTATTTTACACCTACTCTTAAGCCTTCTTCAATATTCAGGTCCCTCAGTTCCACATCTCAAGAGGGACTCAGCTCTCTCCCTGTTGGTAGCTCCCACCAGAGCAGACAAACAATTGCTTTGCAAGAGTATCTGTGGGGGAAAAACACTATTCTGTGCTCAGTGCTCTTCTCTGCTTTAGCAATTTGGTGCTGCCCCTGTGAGGCTGTTCTGAGGTTTTTAAAAAGAGGGACAGAGGAGCCAACATGGGTTTGTTTAGGTAATGCCTGGACCTGAGTGGGTTTGTTTAGGTAATACAAACGAACACTGTAACGATGTCAGGAACAAAACACAGGGCTGCTCTTCAGAGCTTTGTTTGTAAAATGCATCCTGGGTGCCTGGTTCTCCTCTGTCAGAGCAATGTTCTTAGGCAGTTGTACAGATCTTTGCACAGATACATTAATTTACTGTATGCTGATATACCATAGATTTCTCTCTTCTGTCTCAGTCCATTTTTGTTAAAAACCTGCTCTACCAGTTGTCTACAATGACAAATAACTTTGCAAATAACTTCGGTTTCTTTCCTTACTTTTTTTTCTGCTCTTCCTTCTATCACCTGAATAAGAGAATCACCACTAATCATCCCAAAATTACTTTGGTCTTGGTGATAGGAAAGAAATCAAATTCTTCTAAAAAGCAATTCTTATAAAAGCAATGAAAAGCAATACAATTACTGAATTATGATTTTTTAAAATGAAATGGAAAATACCAGAAGGTTCTCCATTTTATGGAAAATTATATAAGGAGAGAACTTCAGGGTTAATCTCGGGAGTGTATAAATTGTAATAAATACAGACGAGGAAATCTTCTCATGAGCAAAGATATTGCTAAACTTCAGAGTGGCAACAGGATTTCACTTCTGGATTCCAACCTGCTGATAGTCACATCTGATTCCTATCAGTATTTCTTCAAGCTGGCAGTCTAATGTATAGACACAGGTTCCTACATTTAACAGCTAAAATACCATTTTGCTGTCAGTAAGTAATGGAAAAACACACAAAAATTGTCCCAGAGCTGTGTCCTGGTGCCTTTTCTGTAACATAAGGGAGGAATGATGCCCCACTGGAACACTGAAAATGTGAGGAGTGAGGTGAATCCTTGTCTCTTCTCCTTAGCATCTGCCTATGTTCCTATGGCCTATGATTTTTTTCCTATTCTCCTTTATTCTCCTTTTTGAACCTGCTGATATTTTTGGCCTCTGTTGCCTTCTATGACAAGAAGGAGTTCAGTTGCACTGTGTCAAGCTACATTTTTCTTATTCCTATCTTACTTCTTATGTTTTAAACTTCCACTGACTGCACCTCCGTGCCCGTGTTTTAGGGTTTGGTGAATAACATTCTGCATTCTGAATAACTCTGCATTCACCTTATCTTTGTGTCTTCGTGATTTCATAATATTGTGTCACTGAGACACCTGCCACACCCCCAATCTTCTCTCCAAATTAGACAGTCCCAGTCTTTTAAGTCTCTCCTTGGCTGCTCCATTCCCTTGGTAACTTTATCTGGCCGTCTCTTTACCCTCCTGAGATGAGGAGCCCACAAGAGCTTGCAATACACAGTACCGGCCACACTAAGGTTTATCTGAAGGCAAAATGATGTCCTCTGTCTTGTCCTCAGCCTCCTGGCTCTGTTGGCTTTTCAGCCGCCTTTGAGCTGCAGCAAGCTTTGAGAGGAGCAGCTCGCAGAGCTGGCATTGGTGAGCACGATGCAGCTCCGGAGCTGCTGCGTCTGATCCTGTTCTCACCTGCTCCATGGGCATGGTTCGGAGGGAGCTCTGCGCTCTGTGCTGGCTGCACTGCAGGAGCGGCAGGGAGGTGACTGCAGGAAGGGTGCTCCTGCCTCTGGGCCATAACTCATCACAGCCTCATCCAGGCACAGCATGTCTGGACCATGCACCAGAGCGGCACGTAGGCTCTTAAAATCCCACATTTCTTTCAAGATGAAAAAAGCGTACAAGCAGCAACATGTCACACTCAAAATTTCCCAAAGTCCATTTTATTACACTTAACCTTAAAGATTAACAATCTTATTGTTTCGTGATTGAAAATCTTCCAAGCAGGAGGCACGAAAAACCACTTTATTTGACAGGAGTAAAGGTATCTGAATTTTTTTTGACTGTGAAGAAGGAAATGACAGGAGGTCTACAGTTGAAAATCACATGTAAAACAGATCTAATGCTACTTTGGTTAGAAACTTTCCATGATACTCTCAGAAGTGTAGTTCAGTGTCCTGTGTCTCTACTTCTTTACTCACAAGAAAAGGAATAAATAACTTTTTTCCCCCTGGGAGTAGAGCTAGGCTAGATCTTTTAACACCTTTAAAGTGTTTTTGAGTGTTTACTTGCTGTGCAAACACAAGGTTTGCTAACGCCATTCACCATGTGTTGCCATCTAAAAGCTTCAGAGAGGAAGTAAGCAAGTTAAGAAAGTCTGAGCTGTCAAAATATTTGTTGCAAGGAGTTCTCATGTTCTTTCCAAGTATGGTTCATTTTCTCCTGTAAGCATACTTCTGCCTGCTTTGTTTAGCATTGAATTCTGCACAACTTCGTGTTGCAGAGCTGCAGGCTAAAATGCATTGTGACAGATAACAGGCCATTCGATTAAAGCCATTCCAAGAATTTAAAATTTCAGAAAAAGTCCACTTTTTTCCCCCCCAGTTTTTGATTCTTTTACTTACACAAAAATGAGATCAAAGAAATAATGTATTAGAAAGGACAGGTAACTCAAGGGCACAAGAATGTAGCACTGCTTTGTCTGTTGTTTCATTCAGAAAATATTTTGAACCACAAATGTTTCTGTGTGAATGGTTGAAAGCTCACTAAACTGACTGCTATTTGTCCCCAAACTATGGCCAGATAGCTTAGTAGTTCTAAAATATCATTAGAAGTGCTCACAGATATTAGAATCTAAACCCCTTGAATTTATCACAGTTTGTGTTCATTTTCAGTGGTGTAAGATGAATGATTTGATCTCTCACAACAGCAAGACACATTCAAACAACCCAATACAAACTTCAGAATTCAACGTATTACAATGTGGTGTTCAGCAGCATTTAATTTTCTCTCACAGTTGCACTCTTGTTTGCACCTAGTAGTTTTGCAGCTGGTGGAAGGGAGACTACTGGTGATATCTCCTGTAACATAAGCATATGCCCACAGGCACAGCTTTGCCTAGAGGTTTGCTGTATTGGGTCCTTTTGGGAGAGCCCAGCCATTGCAAACAAATTATTATCTACGACTCTGCATTGTTTCAATAGTGACACAAGCACCTACCTCCAAATCTAATGTAAATGGAAATCTGGACATATCCAAAGCTACCAACATCACAAACCTGATGCCCAGGGCAGTTTTACAACCCTTAAACAAATTTCCAAGGAATCCAGAACATGTACGAAGGACAGGGAGTTGTCTATGCAGGTTTATACCTATTCTATTTTTACTTTGATTTACCCTACCAGAACTTTACTCCAGTGAGTCATCCTGCTACCTTTAGTAGAATGACTCACTGCAGTAAGGTCAGCAAGTTCCTTGTGCTCTGACTGAAGGGCAGGGGGTATTTTGCAAGCAATTAAACTTCCATGAGCACAAAGTCAAGTCAGTGAGATGTTTTCTCAGCAGTTGCTGTGGTACTTTTGAAAAATTTCCATTTACTGGATCCACAGGCCAGTGAAGTCATAGGGAATTTCCCCGTGGCCTGGGATAGGCTTTGGATTAAGGCTGGGTAAGCAAAGTTGCTTAAATATTTTAAAGACTCAAAATATAATACCTAGTATGAGCGAGTTCAGGAAGACCGTCTGTGGCTTACAGAATGGAAGTTTGATTGAACAAATTGATTTAAATAATGGGGAAGTTGTTGAATACAGGTTAAAATAGCACAAACAGCTCATGAAGCAGGAATTTCCATTGTGAGAAGAAAGGAAGGGAGGGAGCAATATTGACACAGTTTGGCTAATCAGGAAAAGCCCAGAGCTAGCAATGCTATCAGGGACACAAATCCACTCCTCAGTAAGTCCAGACCTAAAAGAAAACCTGCATCAGTCAGCAGAGTGATGAAAGGTGATTTAATAAAACATTGAATTTGTTCTCCTGGAAGGGCAGGAAATAAGCCCTGTGAGCGGATATTAAAGTGATACCACCATTGCTTTCCACTGAGAGCTGGGTCTGTTGGCATTTGCTTTGTTTTGCTCGTTCCCTATTTTTCTTGCAATAGAGAATTCTGTAAACAAAGTGCCAAAGCACGAGTGTGCTCCAGTGTAAGTCAGGATAAATGACAGTCCACATTACACAGATGTGGAGCGGTGGCAGCACGTGGCCATGTTATCACTCCACTCATCTCACGCGTTTTTCCTTGAAGGAGCTGAGGTCTGAGGTTGAATTGGAGATCCTGGGAGAGACGGAAGGGCTCAATCTCTCCTTCACGGCCATCTGTAACAACGGGACCTTTTTCCCACATCAGAGGAAGTGCTCGCATGTGAAAGTGGGAGATCCAGTAAGTGAAGAATGTATTCTCCAAAGACATGAAGTTCATACAATTTAGGATACCAGGGTAGAGTTTGCTCTTTATTAAACGATCTTCCTCCAAACAAGTTACCAAAACACAGGCAGTATCTATGGCCCTCTTGCTGTGTCCTCTGCATGCACTTCCTGAGCACCCTGCAGAGTTCCCCGTGCTCCAGCTCCCAGCAGACCCCATTCTCTCTTTCAGGTCTCTTTCAATGTGACTGTAAGTCTCTCTTCTTGTGAAAAAACCAGAAGGCTTATCAAGATAAAACCTGTGGGGCTCAGTGACATGCTGGAAATGGAAATTCATCCCCTCTGCAGCTGTAACTGTCAGGCCAAGGCCGAGATGAAGAGCCCAAAATGCAGCCAAGGGAAAGGCTCTCTGGAGTGCGGGGTGTGCGTGTGCAGCCCCGGCTACGTGGGGCCGCGCTGCGAGTGCGACGAGAGCTCCCTCGGGGCCAGCTCCTGCCGGGGCCCGGCCGAGCACAGCTCCTGCAGCGGCAGAGGCGACTGCTACTGCGGGCGGTGCCTGTGCCACCCGTCCCCCTACGGAACGGTGTACGGGCCCCGCTGCGAGTGCGACGACTTCTCCTGTGGCAGGCACAGAGGGCTTCAGTGCGCAGGTACGGTCCCCAGTGCTGTTTGTAGTGGCTGCTCTTCGAGCTTTATGGGCTCACCTTTAGCTGGGAGCTTGTGAATATGTATTTTCATCATATCTTCAGTTGCAATCGATTCTGTATAAAAAAATTACTATTTATGGATGGTCTTTAGGACTTGAAATACTTTCAGCAATACCATTATAAATTGGAAGTATTTATGCATTAGGTTGTGCACTTCCAGGAGACAAGATCTGCATGGAGGACTCCAGTAAAGAGAAGGGAGCTGCACTGGCTTACAGCCAGTCCAAGCAAAAATCTGATCCTCTGACTTAAAACTGAAGGTTCCGTGAGAAAAGGAAAGATGTTTGGAAGAAGCGTTTGGAGAGAGAAAAAATAATTTCTGTTAAAGAGAATTATTTTAAAGATCATCCCTCAGATTCCTTTTGAATTATCAGTGACTGATTTGAAGTATAATAAATGTTTTTCCAGGCAATGGTGACTGTGACTGTGGGGAATGCAGGTGCCACAGTGGATGGACTGGTGAATACTGTAATTGCACAACTGATACCAGCACCTGCATTGCTGAGGATGGGACACTGTGCAGTGGGAGAGGCGAATGCATCTGTGGGACGTGTGCTTGCACCCATCCAGGGGCTTCGGGCCAAACGTGTGAAAAATGCCCTCTCTGTGGTGACCCTTGCAGTTCCAGACGGTAATGTACTGGCTTTAAACCTCTGATGTCTATATCATCCGGGTATCTATTTCCTATACTGCCTCAGCAGTGTGTTTACTGCTGTGTCTGTAAATTGGATTTACAGACCAGAACCCAAGAGCTTCTTTGTCCTTTGAGATGGGTAGTCACAACTCATATATCAACCATTCATGAGCATTACTCTTGTACAAAAGGACTTTATGTGAAACAATGAAGTCAACTTCAAGCAGCACAGGCAAAACTTTACACTTCCACTGCTGTCCCTGGCTGTACAACTAATCAGAATGGTGGCCTTATCTGACACTTATATGGCCTCACAGGAAAATTTGGCATTTGTATATACCATTCTCATGCATATGAATGAGTAAGGTCATGTTGTCCACTCAAGCTTCACACATATGCAAATTCATAGTCCAAATTCAGTTAAGCTTGGCTGAATTAAA
The DNA here is from genome assembly GCA_013397175.1 of Platysteira castanea. Classification (NCBI taxonomy): domain Eukaryota; kingdom Metazoa; phylum Chordata; class Aves; order Passeriformes; genus Platysteira; species Platysteira castanea. The sequence continues at coordinate 695,004 of VYXC01002222.1, forward strand.
GAGGTGCAAGTACAATAAACTAGATAATAGTCTGGGAATGAATAAGTGGGTAACTGAATGTCATGTATAAGTTGATGATAAATTGATTGTAAATGGTGAAATGTCTTTTGTCCACTGAGCATACTCAATTTATGGAGCTTTCCTGCTGTGATGCAAGGTGTCTGCTATGGTGCATGACAGGAAAAGCAACCAAAAATATGCAGGTTGTGAAGATGACCACCCTAAGTACACTATTGCTCATGCTTGTATTACATCAGCTTTTGTAAGGCTACAGTCCAAATGGAGCAGTAGTAGAAATTTAAGGTAGAAGTTGAGCTTCACAGAACACACGTTATTAATGACCCTGGCTTTGCTTTCTGAGTGCCGAGCAGTTTAGGTTGCATGGTTCGTGATGATGTCCTGTCTCCTTCCTCAGAGTTGAGACCCATTTCTCTCCAACTCTGTATTTTGGTACCTGTAATTGCAGTCTACAGTGTATCTGAGTGAAAAGCTATTCTATGATGTGATTAATTCATCAATCTCTTTCTGTTAGTGATAAATTTGACCTCAGAAAACTGAGCCTTTCAATATGTTCAAAGAGAATTTCTGCAATCAACTGCTCTAAACAAAAAGGACAATGCTGCTGCTTTGCTCTGCTCAATCCAGCAAAGAATAAGAAATATAAAGTTACATGATAGGCATTACGTTAACCCGTTTAAACATGTATACTGTATGCAGTGTTGGATCTTTTCTCTCTGTTTCAGTGACTTCCCTTGCTGAAACGCAGGGCACAAAAAGCCAAAAGAGAGAGAACACTGGGAATACCTGGGTAGGGTAACTGAGAGAGCTGAAAGACCAGGTCAGAGGGGATGGAGATCAATGGCAAGGCAGCTGAGAAAGAGAGTGTAGCATGAGAAGCATGGTGAATATGACAAAACCACCACCAACACTGAATTTATCTCCATGAGATAGAGGCTATCCCATTACCCACTCGCTTTTACTATTCACCATTTCCAGAGTGAGTGATAAGGTCACCTCCATCCCCTGAAGATAAACTCAGCAGCCTCAGCATATTCCCATGGATATATGTAACTCAATGCAACAGGAGATAGCCAGGGTTTTTAGGGATGTTTTGTTGCAATTTCACTTTCCTTTTCCCTTTTTTCCTTTTCCCTTTTTCCTTTTTCCTTTCCTTTTTCCTCTCTTCTCCTCTCCTTTGTTTCTTTTTATTTTATGCAGCCATTCTTTCATGATGCTTCTCAGAGTCTCAGCCACTCAATTTGGCTGAAGCTATTTGTGAAGAACCAGCGAACACATTTTTCATCAGAAATGTTCATATATGAATTTTTAATTGTTTTACTTTCCATTAATAAATCCTGGATTTATTAAAATCCTCATTGAATTTGTGGGAAGATTTTCAGAGACTTCTAAAGGAATTGATCTAGACTCTGTGTTTTTAAATAATATTTCAATCATTCCACCATTGAATAATAAAAAAAAAAATTGTCCTCTAAGTTTCATTACTAAAATTAGGATCTAAGTAATTCCTGAGACAAGTAATGATATTCAAGAGACAACTGTTGAGACACCTGGAAAGTGTTTTAATGCATTATTCAATAGACTTGCAACAAAGGCAGACTCATAGTAGGTGCCTCAGCTTGATCTCTTTGAAGTCAATTTCAGATATTGTTCATCTGATAGGAATTCCTTCAGCTGGTATTTAGTGTGAGAATATTTAGTGTTCAGAATATTAATTTTTTAATTTTTTGAAGATGAAAGTTACATGTTAGTAACCACATGTCTTTGATAGACCTACATGAATAACGTTGCCTGGGGTTCTGTCTGGTAGCTAATAAACTGGGAGAGAGTAGAGGACAAGACAGAGCTTATCCACAATACCTTTATTCAGGTGGGGTTTTTTTGTTTGGTTTTGTTAGGATTTTTTTTGGTGGCAGTACCTATCATATTCCTGAGAACTGCTGTATCCATAGCAGAAGACCTTTCATTTAGCTGCTTTTTAAAATGCAGATGCACACATACTGGCTTTTGTATTGTTGCTTTGTGACAGGCAGAGATTGATGAGCTGCTGAATTATTTTCCACAGGAGCTGTGTGGAATGTCACTTGGCTTCCAATGACAAGTCACTGGGAGATTGCAGTGAAAAATGCAAATTGGTGGATGCAACTGTCAGCATGGCAAAGGGTTGGTATACTCAGTCTTTCCTTTCTTGTGTGTGTGTGATTAGCAGGAGGTTCCACTTTCAGTAATTTTATATTTGAAAGTAGCCTTGTTTTTCTGCCGTGCAATTATATTATGGGTCATAAGGGAATTACTGACTGTCTATGGTTCTTCTGAGGCAAGTAGGAAATGCAGAATAGGGCTGGTATTACCCTTCCAGGTTAATTAACTCATTGGATCATGCCTATTTTCTAAGTAGTTTATGCAGGAAAGTATGGAATTTAATAGATACCAGTCCCTGCAAATCAGTGATAGATGGTAGTTCCTGAGTTTAAGCTATGCCTGTACCATGAGTTTCAGTGGGGCTTCCTTGGCCATACAAATACAAAACCCGACTCCAGTCCTTGGGCAGATTCTTGATTAGAGCTGTAATTAAACACAGCCCTTTAACCAGTGGCAAAGACAGTTCTTGTATTCTAAAAGGCTGAGCACATCTTTCAGTTGTTTGCTTTGATTCAAAACTGCCCTGCACCAATGGAAATTTCTGGAATAGGAATTAATCTTTAGTTAATTAGTTTATTTAGTTAATTTCGTTTATTTATAGTAAAATAGTACTATCAGAAAAAAATCCAACAAAACCCACCACAATCAAAAAACCCCAAAATAAACCTTTAAATCAAAAAAGTGCACTTTTTTTTTCTGTAAAGGAAGGTGCCTGCTCAGCAGGCAGCCTGTATTTATTCTAGTGACAGTTCTAGTCCCAAACCTATGGCACCAGAAGTTGTTAAGTAAGGCAGGACATAGGTTAATAATATCCACCTCACAGATGTACCATGAGCATTAAACAAGACGAATGTAAGAATGAGGATGACAACGCAGAATCCTGTGTGCATGTCTGAGGCTTGTACCTGCAAGCTGTTGGAAGCCCATCCAGAGGTGTGTGCGTGCAGAATTGTCACTGATGTACATCCACCTAGCAAAGTTACCCCTTCTGTTTATGATGGCAATACTTCATAATACAGAGATCAAATGTTGCAAATATTGCCTTTGAAAAACAACTAATTCTAGTTTTGTATTTTTATTAAAATTATTATTATGCTTTGCCTCTCTAGATATGCTATCATGCTTTGCCTTTCAGTATTTGTTTATAAATACAAAAATATCTTTACAGGCTTAAGAAACATTTAAGCACTTTTAGTGTATCTCTTTAGTTAGTAAAGTTTTCAGGTTGCTTTTGTAAGGTGGCAAATATTTGTAGCTAGGAATATATAAAACATATACTTTCAAATAAAATGAATACTAATCAAGAGCAGAAATAGCCTTTTATATGGTTCTGTTCACATACACAGAGGTCACAGGAATATGAACATGACAATATCATCTCCTATTCCTGCATATTTCCTTTTTTTCATGTCCTATGCTTCCCTGATCAGGACTGTCAGCTACTTCTTTAGATTTCAAATTTATTTACAGCAGTTACTGCAACCTTCATGTTCCCATCCAGATGCCTCAAAAAAAGAAAAAAAAAGAAGCAGCTGTTGCAAACTGTTTCATCTTAAATGCTTGTGCAGCCTCATTAAGAAGTCCTGAAAGAAAAAATTAACCTTTAAAATAATAGCTAAAAAACAGTCATAGAAAAAAAATTATTACCTGAACAAAACTCACCAGTCTGAAAGTGGTATAACCAGCACACCACATAATATTTAAGACAGGTTATTGAGCAACTTCATGGGGTTGTATACCTTTTTCTGGTTTATATTTTAATTTCTTTAATGCTTCAAGGCTTTTGGGGAAAGAAAAAAGTAAAAGCTCTAGGTTAAATAAAACATTAGCACTTCAAAAATTTTGTTTCTTTTGCACGTGAATGTTGCAATACAGTGACTGGAAGTGTGGAGCAACAAAAAAAGCATAGGCTTTACATGTTCCTGTTTCTTGGGAGTGCCCGTTTTAGGCTCTGAGTCGTGGCTTTCCCTTCCCCTGCTTTGGTTTCTGGGGGTTTCTCCTGCTCCCCACCAGCGGGTCAGGTCAGCCGCTCCAGCCAGGGATCCACCAGGGCATGGGGGTCCAGCAGCTCCGCAGGTGCTGATGGCTTCACATTTACTGGGCTTATCTCCACAGCAGGCGTCACTTTTGAACCTTCATTTTCATTCACTTTTAATACTTGAACATTTAAATTAGGATAGTACCTCCTTTGTCACATGGGTGTAAGAGGAGTTCTACTTGCTCTACTCGCTATGAAAGAGGAACCGAAATTCCTGAAAGGTGCCTCCTGCCACCACCCCAGCCACAATGCATCAGACTGCTCCTGCCACAAGCCCAACAGGGACAGTTATACTTTCCTTGGACAAACTTGAGTTTTTCCTGCCCCATAGCACTGCCACCTCACAAAGTCCCCGTGCAGCAGCAAAGTGGGCACTGGAGCCTGAATAAACCTGTATATCAGCGCTGCTTTGTTATGAGTCAAAGTGAAATGAACTCTGCTCAAAAAAAGCATTTTGTTGAGTAAAAGGCAAACAAGAAAGGGAATAATGACATTTAAATTCACCGTCATCTTTTTTGTAGTTGAATCTTTTATAAATGTATCTGTTAGGAAACAGTCTTTTATGCTTTGAGTCTCCTGCTTGCTACGGTTACCTGAATCCTTCTCCAGTGTGACTAAAATTATTTCAAATGTAATTGAAATTACCAGAATTAGGCTGCAGAAGAGTGTGATGATTCACTGCAGAACGCAGAAAATTACACAGATGTAAATTACAGGAATTTACCTACCTAAGCAAATTTTTGTGCTGACGAACTGCAAATAACATATGCAATGGTCTCTCTTTAGTGATCCCTCATTCTAAAAATAACGTCAGAGAAATAAAAATACTAACCATAAGCTGGATTCTGAATAGCTTGAACTGGCATTTTTGCTTTCATTTCTACATCATTGCACATAATCAGAATTCTGCTCCCCTTGGTTTCAAATTATGACATTAAATTACAAATTAAAATGTAAAAATAACTAATCCATGTGCAGTTACTGCTTTCTTGATGATATTTTGTATATGCTTGCTAGTTTTTCTCCATTTTCAGGATAGCTAACAACTATCCTTTTCCTTTTTTTTTTCCCTCTGTAAGCAAGTTAATATTTTGAACCCGCTTGCTTAAAAGAGTTGGGAAAGTACAAGTATTGCAAAACTTTTGACAGTGTTACTGGAACTGTGATGTGTCAACAAGAGCCATCAGTCTGCAGTTCGTGGCCCTTCTAACAAAACCAAATCTTGTTAAATCAGCAAGTCTAGGCTGCCTGTCCCCTTGGTAGGCAACACATTGCTCTGCCCCCAAGGACCAGTAACAGGTTAAATACAAGGCTCAGATCAAGAGCAGGTTTCCATTAAAATCCAACCAGCTAGGATTCTCTTTCTATAACAAGCAGAGAAAATGACTGGAGTGTAGTCAATACTTTCATATTTTCTATGGTGTATAATAGTATTTAATAGTATTTATAAATCTTATGATAATAAGCAATACGGGGAAGAAAAAATAGAGAAGCACTTCTTTTAATGTAGCATGGATTTTTTAAAATACATATTCTTGTCTGATTCCCATTCAGTTACTCTTCATATTAAAGTCTGAGGATTTTAAGATTTTTAGCACAATTGCTTATGAAATTTCAATAAGAATTTTGAATGGGTAAGAAATAATGGTGAGTGACAATTATTTTTAAAGAAATGTTTGAGAAACCTACTTCTTTCTTCTAAAAAATCCTGAGAAGTTTGACTAAAATATATTGAAAAGCATACCTAGATTTCCAGTGCTGCTCAAATCATGGACTATATGGAAACATAAGCATTCAGCCCCAGAGCTATTATTGCATACAGGTATAAAGTATTTTTTCTCTGTAAAATACTATATTATAGTTACACTTCAAATAATGGCGTTTCTGGCTTTGGACTTGTACTCTCAATTTTGATTGCCTAATTTGCTTTATATTCTTCCTCAAATTCAGCTTCCTTCTGTCTCTCTGTTCCCTTTGAATGGATTTTTCTTGGCTCCCTAGATTAGGAATAACCTGTGAGGAAAAATATGGATTATATTTTTGTGCAATCAACAGTCAGCGGAGGGAAAAAATAAATGGGGTCAGACTGTCATCTCAGGTCGCTTTATTTGCTTCATCTGCAATCCCATTACAAAAATCTCAGAATGGCAGTTTTCTGTTATTAATCTTTATTTACTCTTCTGACAGTACTGGACATGCAGTGACCTTTGAGGGGGCTATCGTGGAAGAAATGAAAGGCAGCTCTTTTAACAGCATCCATAGCTGCTTGATATATGTATATCTACTTCTGAAACATGGTCTAGAGATGGCAGGGGTATCTGCAAACCAAAGGAACATACTTTGTTCTACTGTTTACTTTGTCCCATAATTTGGGGCTATGACATTTCCTAGACAGCTGCCAGTTAAGTCTTGGAAGCTCTTCCAATTCATTGGAATTCACAGTTCACTAAAGTAGCAAGGTGCACTAGATGGTCAGTGCAGATTGACAACATCTGGATCATTTCTTTGGAAATATAAGTGAAAAATCAGAAACTGAACAAAATTGGGATTGAAAGAAAAGCCATTAAATTTAGTAGAAATTCTGAGAGTATTTCTGCTTTTGTCTTTCACTCTTTACCATCTGCAGACGAGCTTGTGACAAACACGATGCCAGCAGTCTCTCTAGTTATTAAAGGTTAAATTTAATTTGATCTGATGAATTACTTTTTTCCTTCCCTCTGCAGATTATTCAGAGGATAAATCCATTTCCTGCTCTTTGCAGGGGGAAAATGAATGTATAACCACATTTCTACTGGCTGTGGATGAACAGGGAAGGACAGTCATTCACAGCATAGAACGGAAAGGTAAGCAGTGAATATTGCTTTTTCTAGGTGAAATCTGATTTAAAACCACAGACAAGGTTAGCAATCTAGAAGCAGAGCTCTTTGAAGCAGCACAGCACCTCCTTGTGTTTGTAGCTCTTCTCTGCCCAGCCAAAGAGCACCTCCTCAAGTACTTATTTAATGCAGTGGTAACATAAATATTTGGCCTTTCATGAAAAATGGGCAGAATGATCCTTGGGCTGTAAGAGTAAGTTAATTTTTTCAAAGCCTTGTGCAGTTCTAAGATGATGATACCAAATATCATTTGCATTCTATGATAAAACTGTAATTCACTTTGAAATGATACATGCTTCAGAGATGGAAAAGTATTCAAAAGACTGTCTAAATGGGTTCACCTGATGAAATTCTAAAATATATTTATAATTCTGTTTAATGTTGCAGTATCATAGAATCATAGAATGGTTTGGGTTGGAAGGGATATTAAAGTTCATCTAGTTCCAAGCCCTCTGGCAAGGCCAGGGATGCCACTCTCAGAGCCCCATCCAACCTGGCCTTGAACACTGCCAGGGTTGAGGCATTCAAATCTTCTCTGGGCAACCTGTTCCAGTGCTTCACCACCCTCACAATAAAGAATCTAAACCTACCCTCTTTCAGCTTAAAGCCATTGCCCCTTGTCCGTTTGGGTACTGGAAGGTGCTCCCAGGTCTCCCTGAAGCCTTCTTTTCTCCAGGCTGAACAACCCCAACTCAGCCCATCCTCATGGGGGAGTTGTTACAACCCTCATTAAGATTTTAATATTTTGCAAAACTAACAGATACAGAACGGATCTCTTTATGTCCTTCCATTTAACATTAGTTCTTCATTTACAGCTGTTTCATTACTGATTTTTCATTAAATCTCCTAGGCAGGACAAGAGAGAACACAGACACCACTTTTCAGCAGCCAAATAGTTTCTCTTCCAGGGAATAAAGATGTCTTCATACCAAATGTTAGTTATGTTTTAGGCAAAGCCATGCAGTTTGTAACTTCCTACTGTTTTCACAAATGGGGTTTATTTTGTTAAACCTTTGTGTAACCTTTCTCTAGCAGACATGTGAGAATGAAATTGATTTCACTGCACAAAAAAAAGCAGCTCCTGCTGTAAGAACATTAGTCTGATTTTGTGTAGGTTACTAGTACAGCAAAGGTGTTTGTAGTAAAGGTAGTTCTAAAGAAGCACATCTTTTAAGCTACACCCCTACATCCCTAAGATTCAAGCATTTAAATGTAAGATTTTATCTTTATTAAATACTTTATTATGCATTTTAAGTGGACTTGACAAAAAAGAAAAAGAAAAAGAAAAAGAAAAAGAAAAAGAAAAAGAAAAAGAAAAAGAAAAAGAAAAAGAAAAAGAAAAAGAAAAAGAAAAAGAAAAAGAAAAAGAAAAAGAAAAAGAAAAAGAAAAAGAAAAAGAAAAAGAAAAAGAAAAAGAAAAAGAAAAAGAAAAAGAAAAAGAAAAAGAAAAGCCTTATGAATTCTCTAGAAATACAATTTCTTTTGTGGAACTGAAGTCAATATGGCACCAGTAGCCAGAACATGAGCCCACTGCTGAAACCAGAGCTCCTCAGAATTAGTTAACTGAGGACATCAAGCAAAAACAGAATGTGAAATGCAATCATGTAAGACAAGCCAGACTGAAATGAATTTTTTAATGTTCTGAAACCACGGTTCAGCAGAAAATTTTGTAAAATAGTAGTGCTCACCAACTTTCCTAGACAATTTTTTCTCATATTAAAAGAATCAAACTTTGGGTTTTGGTGAAGCAAAAACTTCAGTTTTAATTTTGACTCTCTGAAATAGTTTATCATAAAATTTATTGCAGAACTTGAAATGCAAAATTCCTTGCAATTGCCCAGTCCAACATTTTCAACAAGTATGAAGGAATTTTTTCCTCATTGTCTCTGTGAGAGAAATGCAGTTTCCTCTATTTTATCAATATCATTGGTGACTTTACCCTGATATAGATCTTGCTAGAATCTTTTCTCCTGCAACACGCTGAATATCAGTTAATTGAACTAGAGCTCCAGCCATAACATTGTAAAATTCATAATTTTGTCAACTCAGCCCTTTTTTAAATAATTATATTGACACAGATCTGAAATCAACTTTCTGACTTTTCTCTTCAGAACCTGTGTCTGTATCCAGCAGCTGGTAATTCTTGCAGTAAAAGAGCAGTGGAATAAGTTAGCAAATAATTTTTCAGACATTTTAATGCAATATTTTTCAGCTGGTTCCACAAACCCTTTAGCAAGCTAGCAGGAGAAAAATAACGTGAACTTGAAGAAAAAGGCATGCCCAGCTCATGGCAAATGAGAATCTCAGCACACCTCTTGGCTGTTTTTAGTTGCCTGAAATTTATTGATTGGTTATCCACAGTCATAACTGGTTTTGTTTCCACAGACTGTGCACAGCTTCCAAATATCCCAATGATAGTGGTGGGTGTCACCCTTGCTATCCTCCTCATTGGCATTGTTTTACTTTGTATATGGAAATTACTGGTGTCAGTTCAAGACCGAAAAGAGGTGGCCAAGTTTGAAGCAGAAAAATCAAAAGTTAAATGGCAAACGGTATGTGAAATGTATTGATTTTATACAAGGTTCGTTAATTTGGTTACATGATGCACAACTACCTTTAAAATTCTGGGTCTTGATTTTGTTCTTTTAAATGGATAGATTTTGCTGGTAGATTTTCAGCACATTTAGTATTCTATAAAGTAAAATTATGATTCTTTTATGGATCAAAATTATCTAGTGTTTAATCTCCTGTTTTAATTTCTTCCACATGTAAGAAAATGTGTTGATAACTTTTTTTATTAGTTGTTTTTCATTAGTACCCTTCAATTAATCCTAACGAAGTTTTTATCTGCCTATATGATTATCAGAGGTGTACCCCTCTGCCCAGAAACAGAGGAAAGGGAAAGGGAAGTTGTTCCTGGCCTCTGTCATGATCCAAGCCCACTCACACAGAGCAGAAGCAAATGGAACTGTCCCAAATGCAGGTGGAAGGACAGAGAAATCCAGGCCTTGTTTTCCATCTGTAGCGCTGGGCATCTAGTGCAAGCTTACACCACATGTTCCCTTTTCTTCTTTCTTTTCTGCCCTTGACTTTTTTGCCCTTCTGCAAAAGCTTTAGGACTTCTGAGAATCTTTTTTAAAAAAAGCATGTTGAGTAAGCGTTTCTGGTGGGTGTCAGGAGGACAGGCAATGTGTTCACACGACTCCATTGTCCTACAAAATCCTGTGACTGCAACTTTTCCCAAGAATGGGCACTATCAGCCTTTCAGTTTTTGAGCAGGGAAGAATCACTAACTTACAGGTGAAGCCACCTGAGAATATTTTCTTGATCCTTCAGGAGAGCTACATATGGTAAGGGGGAAGGGAAGGATACAGTTGACAGAAGCATTTTAATTTTCTGTCACAAGAGTGAAGGATAGGAAGTGATTGATGAGAGACTAGGATGAAAAGCTCAGGTGAGACTTCCCCTTCTCCCAGCACACAGTAGGTAGTGTATGTGACAAGAGGACCATGAAAAATCACATCTCAGTGCTGAGGCACTCTCTGTGCTTTTATAATGGTCTAACCACCAGATTTTATTTGAATTGTATGGGACTCATTTGATGAGGTACTGTTTGATGATGTGCATTACTTTAATCTGGGAGGCTGATGTGAAGGAAAGCCTGTTCCTGACCCCAAGCTGATTTGTGCTGCCTGGATTCAGATCAGTCTGAATTTCAGTGGCTTGGAACATAAGTAAGCTACTGAAAACTATTCTAAAGTCCTCAAAAATACAACATTACTTCTATAGAACATTCTTCTATTGCGTGACACCCATTTAATCTGTTTTTGTTTGATTTTGATTGTTTTGATTGTTTTTGTTTTGTTTTTGTTTTTTTAGGAAACAAATCCACTGTACAGAGGCTCAACAACCACTTTTAGAAATGTGACTTACAAGAACCAAGATAAGCACAAAAGGGCCATGGCTGCAGATTTCTATTAGCACATCCAACACTACAAACTTAGTTTTACTGGCAGGAAATCTAAAAGACTTGTATCTTCTCAGCTGCTTGTATATTTGTTTGCAAGTTGCAGTGGTATAACCATTCTATTAGAGAATACATATCTTGTGTTGGGACAAATAAAGATAACATATAAGTAGTAAGTGTTAGTAGAAATATTTTTAAATTACTATTGTTAAAGCCCCCATCTTAAAAAATGGCATCACAAATAATTTTAATTTTGTCATTAATACTGAGGATTATAAATTATCATGTAAGCTCGTTTTTTGTTAAATTAGGTGTATACAGTGAGCTTTATACTACTTCGTTCATACACACAATCCCATAAATTAGTGTTTAGGAATGTATTTGTACCAGTCTATTTGGTGGGCTAGTTTAAATTTAGAAAAGATAATTTTTTTTTTCATGAATGCAGTTTAAACTACTGAGGATTGAGCTTTCTCATATCACCTGTGTGACTGAACAATTGCTCACCAGAAAAAAATGTAGTGATGTTGCCTGTCTTCTGTAAATGTAAGTTATACAGAAGCATTTCTTCTCTAATTCTTCCTTCTTGTCCTGTTTCCCTCTTTCCTTGTCCATGTTGCTGTTTGATGTTCTTGAAGGACCTAGTCCCTGGGATTATCTCAGGGAAAGCTAAATCAAGCCAATCAAGCCTTACTTGCTTGCAGTTGTTTTCTACTCCAGGCACAGACTGCTCTTTTTTTTTTTTTTTTTTNNNNTTTTTTTTTTTTTTAATTCTAGTAAAAAGGATACAGAGAAAAAGATAAATATTTGTAAATTAGAGACCCCAGTAGACACACTATTAAACCAGAGGATTAGCAGAACTCCATTTCACCATTTACATCCTGTAAATGATTTGGGCACTTGCAATACCCCTCACATGCTGGACCATCACACAAAGAGGCTCAGGAGCCCTTTACATGCAGAAATGTTCACTTCTTCACTCAGAGGACTTACTATCACACACAAAGGCAGTACTCTTCTGTTGATATTTCCAAAATTGTGAGGTTCTTTCAATGCCCAGCAGCCAAACTTTTTATTCATGTATGAAATAACATATTCAGCTTTTTTGGGCTGGGTTGTTTGGTTTGGTTTTTTCCCCCCAAACTAAACAAGAAAAAGATCTATGGATTTCACTTCAGATTAATTTCCATTATGTTAATGAGGATTTTTAAATCTCAGGTTTAGCTAGTTACAAATGACTTGCCATAAACGTTTAAATTGTAATCTGTTAGCATGCATAGCACTGGGTAAAGAAAGCGCCAAAAAGTAGCTAACATACTGGCTCAGAAAAATTACAACACTGGGCTATTTTAAGCTAACAATAATGAACTTTACTTCTTAGTATCTTTTCAGCTGCAGTTTTTGCTACTCTGAAACATCTAAACAGATGGTCAAAATGTACATATGAAGGTACTTAGAAAGGAAGACTAAGAAATCAAAAGTACTTTGATACTGTTACAAACAATCACATACATTCCCTAAGGTAAATAGGGAATTTGATCTGAAAAAGTATTGATCTGAATGCATTTGTTCTGAAAAATTTGATATCAATTTTGTAATAAATATTTACCAAGTCTGTGCAACTTCAGTCTCCATATCCTCCACGATTTCTGGAAATGAGACTGGTATATTAGCTAGCTCTGACCCATGCCTGTTTTAGGGCCTGATCCAAAGCTTACTGGAGTCAATGGCTACAGATGTTGATCTAGTTTCAGTGAAACTATTACTCTTGGTTTACAAAGATTGTTTTGTTTAAACAAACTGGTTAATACTGTCTATTAGTGAATTAGACCCTATAGTACATATTTCTGTGCAAAGAGAAGTAGTATCAGATGCCTTTGGAAGGAAGGTGATGCTATAACCATGTATTAAGTACAAAATTATAGCCGTGTGATGGAAATGATGGCTGCGATTAAACTGGAGCAGATTTGCATCTGTGCTCCGGTATTCCTGCATATCTCATGGTGGAAACTGCACAGACAAAGGCTCACATCTGTGGCCCTTCCAACCACTAGACTCTCACAGATGTCAATGCAAGTTACATGTGGGACCAAATCCTGTTTCTCTGGCACATGGATAAACTCATGGGATGCAAAGCTGGCCCCTGAATCTGCTCAGATTCCACTTGGGTCAGGATTGCCTCAGGAACTAGGGAAATTTGGATTTAGCCCATGTAGGTTATCTGTTACTCTTTTGTTTCTCACAAAGAAGTCATCAAGTTATAAACTTTCTCTGAAAGAAATTAAAATACTTTTATTACTTTTTAAGTAATAAAAATCTATACTGTTTATTAAATGCCTTTTAAGTTCTGTTTCTGAGATCTGATTTTGCTGCTTAAAATTAGGGTTGAAAGCCTTTCTCCTGTAGGTCACTCATTTCAATATTCCAACATATTCCAGCCTTCAAGTGTTAATAACAAAGTGGTATTTGCATTTCATATCAAACACTTGGTGCTCTACATTCTCTGTTTCTTCCGGAGATCTCATTTCACAAACCTTCTCGCTCTCTTCCCATCGCTTGTGTCTTCTGATCATCAGCAGAGATCCAGACTGGTGTGCTTACAGTCCTATTGCTCCTCCTAACAACCTCTCTCCAAGTCATCAAAGATGTACAGGAATCAGGCAGGATGATTTGCAAGTTCCCTGCTGTGACTGACTGTACTATAAATTTTCTGTTCACCTTCCAAGTTGTCAGGATGAAAATCACTCAAAAAATTAAGAATTCATCAGAAGAGAGAAAATAGAAGGACTTGGTGAGGAAGGTTTCTATTTTTGAGGGATATCAAATAACTCGACTCACTCATATGAGCGATCCTTTTAACAGCATTAATTTAGATCATAAATTTTTACTAAACTCCCAGATTTCAAGAACTTTGAAGATCTCACTTGGCATTCACCCTAGAAACAAGAGTGGTATTCATCCTTTTTTATTAACTGTATGATTTTCATCCTGTAGAATTTGTATCAAAGTTCATATTTTTCTCTTTTTTAAAATTTTTTTCTCCACCAAGCTGTAAGTGAGTTTGTGTGTGGTGTAAGGGATAAAAAGTCTTTCTGCTGTTTTCACAAACACTGTTTTGACCGGAGGCTGGACCTTGAGAGTGGCCAAAACATTTTTTAATAGTAATACTTCTATTCACTAAAGAATAAAACTGAATAAAAGAATAATCGTTAGCAATTTTAATGGTATTTGTATATCTTACACGCTCTGTAGAATAGTAATTTCACTAATGCATGTTAAATGGATATTTTTCATTTGACTTATAAAAGGTGCATGTTAATTGGTATTGTAAACGTCCAGATTGCATTCAGCTTTGTTTTTTAATGTAACTAGTGGGTAACGAGTCTGGGATACAAGATTCAGGTGTCAAGTGCAATACTCTCCATGTCTCAACTGCGTTTATGTAGAAGTTCAAGTTTTTTTTGCAGTGTATATCAGGGAGTAATTGCCCTCCAAAACTTACCACACACAGTCTAAAAATAAAAATAACAGACAATTTTTAGCTTCGTCTATTTGAAAGAAACTGGTAAATCATTCAACATGTTTGTGTAAAAAAGGACTTATTTGACCTTGAATAAAGATTGCAAAATTCAATAATTTTATAATATGTTTTCTTGTTGTTCATTCTTCATTTTCCATTTTGGCATGTGACTTTATCACTGTTTTCACATGATTTCAAAAATCTTAGCAAATTTCTCATGCTTTGGCATACCTTAGAAATAATTTTCCTCCCCACTTTTTAAAGACAGCACATGAAACTTAATGTCTAGATTTTTTTCATTTGTGATCCTTTTACTTTTCAAGGAAATGACTTAATGGACGAATGTTGCAAGCAGCCTCTTTCTGGAGCACTGATTGATGACATATGGCATTCTTTCTTTCTTTGGAACTAGATGATCTTTAAGTTCCTTTCCAACCCAAACCATTCTATGATTCTTTAGTACAGTTCTCCAAATTGCACAAGTTTCTTAAAGCTAAAGATCTGTCTATTCCATCAGGGTAACAGCAGCAATATCTTTTTGGAAATACACAGCAAAGTGCATATTTTCTCTTTAGTTCTTTCTTAAGTGCTGGTTCATAAATCCTCAAATATGAGACTGACTATATATCTGATTTACTAGAAAGCAAAATATCAAAGAGAACAAAAAAAAAAATCTATGCCTACTCATTTTTATTGAACACGAAGTAAGGTATCTAATACAAGAATTATTTCACCTGAGAAGAAATTGGTTAAAGAAAGAGGCAAAGTAAAATGCCTTAGGGTTTCTCCACGTACATATTTTCTAATGAACACAGTAAGTGTTTTTATATTAGCTGTGGGATTTTGGAGTCTAATTTTGGAGTGTGTATGCACGGCTGAGAAAATATGATCATCTCTTGTGGGAAGGAGTGTACAAGGTGCAAAGGCACACCCTCTCCCAACCTGTGAAATCATGTCAGCACTCAGCAAACATTATGCCCTAGAATTTCTGCGAGCATATATATTTGTTCCAAGTGTTACACCCAGTCAAGTTTTTTTCCAACTAGACTGATAGTACTTTTTTAGTGGTTTTCTGTTCATAATCTTCCAGTAAATGACAAAGCTTAAATTTTCCTAACCTTCATTTCTGGCCGCTCCAGTTTATACCAAAGCCAGACCCAGCTCACCGACCCTCCTGTTTCATGCACTGTTGAATCAGCAGGATGTGCAGAGAGGCAGTGGGACTGAGCAAGAGGGGTTTTGGTGCTGGTTGCTGGGGGCCGGGGCTGGCTGCTGGGGCATTCCACCCTGGAGGGAGCACACTGACTGAGGGCCTTGTGCCTCTTGAAAGTATCATTTTTCCTGGAGCTGATAAAAAGTTTCCTTGATGCTTCAATGTCAGAATCAATGTTCACTCCCATTTTTTACAGTGGAACCTGCATATTTTCTACTACCCTGATTTATGAAGCTTTCTTCTGATAAAACAAACAATGTTTGTGCCTAAGGAATTGGTTAGCACAGGATGGAGGACACCTCTGGCCTAACAAATCGGGAATGGTTTTGCATACAAACCTGTTTACATATACTTAAGAAACAGGAAAAAAGCTATAGGTCTCTCAGATGCATTTAAACCAGGAAACAAAAGCTGTGGAAGTTTTGTGGGATTTATATCTATTCTAAAAGTTTTAATAAACAATTATATGATGGCTTTATTGGTTTGTTTAAAAATGGGTAATATTTGTTGTTCACAGTATGTGTAATTTCTGGTATTGAGCACAGTGAGTCATATGTTTGTTTAGTAACCAAATCGACAGTGTATTAAATATTAATAGCTTTTTTGGGGGAACACATTAGGCATTCTTTTTGGTGGCAAATCCTTGCAAAAACTGCTCTCTTCTGTTGATTTCACAGCAACACACATCAACTTTCACTAATAAGAATGGCCAAAAAATGACTGTGTTACATCAAAGGATGAATGACACAGAAGGTAAGGTTTTGCCAAGGATCTCAAATGGAAAGGACAAGGTGAAGAAGGGCTTTGTGAAACAAACAGGGATGGGCCTAAGGCAGCTCTGGCTCCATTAGCCGTTTATGTTTTATTGTAAGTATTTCAATACTGGATTTTTCTCCCTTAATGCCTCATCAAATGGATTACATGAATATCTGCCTGCTATTGAGTTTGATATAACTGCCAATCAACAGCCAGTCTGACATGCTGGATTTATAGTAACAGTAAAATTTCTACCCATTATTAGATCATATACTATTACAAACTATTCTAGACTTGTGTCAAGTGAGCATTTACTGGGAGAGGAGGGATGGAGAGCTTGGAAAGGTTAGGATTCACCTGGGGATGGCTCATGTGGCACAGTCACAGCCACATAGGTAGTAACTCTCTCCATTTCATGCCTGTGAAAGAACAGCTGCTATTTAGCAGAGTTTAGAAGCATAAACTCATAGTAATGCTCTTGTCACCCTTTAAAGGAGTTTTTCACCTTGAAAAAGAAGTTTCTAGCCTACAGCTAACCAGCTAACAAAACTAAGAAGTCACTTTTAGGAAAAAAAAAACATTCTGACTAATGAACATAAAACGGGCAATTCACAACTGGGGATTTGACTTAACCTGAAACTGGCCGGTACAGGCTGTTCTGTAAGGTTGTGTTGCCCAACGTGAGCTGACAGGGACAGAAACTGCAGAGCCTGGTGGCTGCAGCAATTACCTGGGAGCATGGGAGACTGGAGTGGTGTGACAGAAACACACAGGTGGGGCTGCCAAAAGGAAATATGGTGTCACTGGTCATGGTTGGGATGTGTCAGAGGAGGTAGGGAAGGTGGAAGCAGTGCCTGTAGTGACTATACCCAGATGTAACACGACTGGCAGAGCTGATAAATGAGAGTAGTTCTGTCTCTGGAGTAAATAGAAAAACTTCTAAGTGAAAGGGAAGGTGAATGCAACCTGGGGGGTTGACTCAAGATGCCAGGGAACTGTCAGATCCAAACAAGATGTAGGACAGTACCTTCAAAAAAGATGGAATTATTACTTGCTGGGCACTGCTAATGCAGGGAATTTTGGGCCTGCTTTTCTCTCCAGGTGTTCTCTGGTTTGGTATTCCCACTCTGGCTGGTTGGGGAAAAAAATGAGATGTGTCTTCAGACTCCAGATTATGAACAGAAGGTACTGCATAAGGAAGTGCTGAGCACAACACACCGGTTCTGTGTGTGTGCCTTGCAAAAGCAATGGGTTTGTAAGCAAAATGAATTAGTGTGAATTTAATGACAGCTTTTATTTGTGGATGCAGGTAATGAACATGCACTGGATTCATATCTCTGTATAGATCTCACACAGAAGGTGAAGTCTAAGGAAAGAGAGGGAAAGGAATTTAACATTTATGTAGAGTACCTAAATAGCAAAGGCAGATCAGCTTAAACAGGTGCCTATGTGTATATGCATATATACATATGTGTATATATATATGTACATTGGTACAAGTATACACAAAAAGA
Organism: Platysteira castanea; assembly: GCA_013397175.1. Taxonomy (NCBI): domain Eukaryota; kingdom Metazoa; phylum Chordata; class Aves; order Passeriformes; genus Platysteira; species Platysteira castanea. The sequence goes on from VYXC01002222.1 coordinate 713,048, forward strand.
AAGAGAACAGGTCATTAACAGAGATATTAAGAAAAAAATATTTATGGAAAGTAGGTTCCAGACAGAAAATAAAATAAAAGAGCCAAAACACTACAGCAAATACCTTGAAGGAGGACAGGTAAAGCCTCAAGCAAACAATCCCCCCGACCCCTCCCCCCACCAAAAAAAGAAAAAGGAAAGTTATGCCAGTTAACGTGCAAGGTATTACAAACTGCCATCAAGTTTACTTCAGAAAATGTTGCCAACCATGTTGGTTCCACAAGCCACTATGCCAGCCAAGATGTCTCATTATTGTAAATAAGTAGGTATAGCTCAGCTGTAAATAGCCAGGTCAGTGTAACTACAGCTGCACTAGAAAGGATTTACCATTTTGGTCAGAACAAAATAAATTGAGGACAGTAAAAAGCTGTTTAGTCAAAGAGACAGATCTGAATACCAAAGGAAAAAAGAGCAAGGAAAACCACTTAGAATTAGTAATTGCTAATTTGCATTTAGCCAAATATCTACAAAAAGACTTTGATAAGTTAATTATTAGGAATATATAATCAGAAAATGATTGCTTTGATCTTGCTGAAATCAGCAGAAAAACCCACCTGAAGTGGGGCTCCTTCCCACAGCAGCCTCATTTTTGTTCTCTGCCACCATTATTTTTAATGTTGTATCATGAACAGAGCACAGTTTCTCAGTGTGACCCAGCAGCAGTTTCTGGAGCAAGAGAGCCATTTTCTGGAGCTCGGTATTCAAAGCAGTGGACAAACACTCCTGAAGAAATGTAGACAGTTCTGAATGGCCAGATTTTCATAAATGGCCCATTAACAAGCTTCTCTCTCAGAATCTGAACATTTCAGAAGGCTGCAGCTTTCCTGAGAAGAGGTACATCACAGCTCCATGAGAGTTACAACCCTTCTGTCTTGCAAAGTCAGATCACTCCTAGACCAGCTTCTGCAGCAATATTTCCTGCTGTTTGTTCTGTCAAGACTTTTTTTATCATTTGTTAAATGGGGAGAAACTTCTCCACTTACCTACTTTTAAGTGTTTGGCTTCTCTTGCTTCTCAAGTCCTTCTTCTACCAAACTATCAGAGAGAAATTTCCCCAAGCCCAGAGGCTTCTGTTTTCCATCCTTGTATCATGATTGAGGTAGACATGGGGAAACAGTCTCAGATCAGTTATGCTCCAACACTGCATTTATTTTTTTTACGCTTATGTACATGTTTATATACTTACTTGTCTGCTATGCATGAAGAACACAGCAGAAACATGCTTTTGCAGATTAAAAACAAACTGTCCTGTGGATCCCCGTGAAAGTTACTTGTTTATTTTTAACGAAGAGGTTCTGCTTTTGACTTTCCCCAAGACTGAAACTCAGCCCACGGGGGGCAGCTCCTGCAAATATTCGACTGAGGACAGAGACGAACAAAATGGAAGATGGCAATTATTTTTCCCCATGCCGAAACATAAAATGACTTCGAGGTCAAGGCTGACCTAGCTAAAAAAAATCAAGCCTCCGAGTGGGGTCTGGGACGGTGGGGATGCTCAGGTACAGAGCAGCGAACCTGGGAACACAGACTGTGCTGACGGTGACCTCCCACCGCCAATGTCTCTATGTGTTTTCTGGTTCTTTTTAAGATAAAAGTACTTGGGGTACAGACAAGAGAAAGTAGGTGTTTTCAAAAGGAAAATAAGGTTATTTACAGAGCCTTTTGTCCGCTTGAATCCACAGCTCTGACGTGGGCAGACTGCCCGAGCTGCATGAGCGACATTTCCCATGCCGGCCCGGCCGAGAAGTCTCCGAGTCCGGGAACGCGGAGAGCTCGGCGGCGGCTCCGGGGCGACCTCCCCCGCACCCCTCCCGCAGCCTCACGGGGGGAGGCCGCGGGCCGCCCCCCGGGGCCGCCCCTCCTTCGCCGCCGGGGTGGGATCGCCGTACTCTGCCCACCCCAGGGCAGGGCCGGCGGGTCCGGTCCCACGGCAGAGTGGAGCGGAGCGAGGCGGCAGCGGGCGGGCGCAGCGC
>VYXC01002223.1:0-11893 GCA_013397175.1 Platysteira castanea
CGCTGGGCTTCGTGCTGCCCGTGGTGGCCATGGCGCTGTGCTACCTGCTGCTGGCGGGCAAGATGCGGGCGGTGGCGCAGGGCGTGGGCTGGCGGCAGCGGCGGCGCTCCGAGGGCAAGCTGACGCGCCTGGTGGTCACCGTGGTGGCCGCCTTCGTGGTGTGCTGGCTGCCCTTCTACGTGGTGCAGCTGCTGGAGCTGCTGCTGCCCGGCCGGCTGGACGCCAGCGCGCACAACGCCTCGCTGCTGCTCAGCTACTCCAACAGCTGCGCCAACCCCATCCTCTACGGGTTGCTCTCCGAGAGCTTCCGGAATTCCTTCCACGGCGTGCTGCGCCGCTGCCGCGACTCCGGCCTGTGCTGCTGCCGCGCCGGCGACGGCGACGGAGGGGACAGCGAGGACGAGGAGGAGCCCCTGGATTACTGCTCCGCGCCCCGCGGGGACCACAAGGGCTGCGTGTGCCCCCCGCTGCCCTGCCCGCAGGACCCGCTGCGCCCCCAGCCCTGCTGCGCGCCCGGGGCCCTCCTCCCCAAAACCACCCCCTTCTAGGGCAGCCCCGAACCCGGGAGGAAAGGGGATGGAGAGGGCCCGGAACGCTGCGCCGCTCTCCGAAATAAAAAGCCATAAGACTGGCCCGGGATGCAGTGAATTCCATGGACTGAGTGGTTATTGCCGTCATCCCGGCAGCCGGGAGCCTTCGGCAGGGATGGGGAGGATCCCGAAACGTTCCGGATCCCGAAACGTTCCGGATCCCAAAACGTTCTGGATCCCAAAATGGCCCTCCTGATTAACAAACAGGAAATTCCTCTTTCTCCCCAAGAGGCCGGGAAAAATCCCAAAGCCCACCGGCTCTGCTGCATCCACAGCCGAATGAGATCCCATCATACACACCTCCCACCCTTCTCCCCCCCTCCCAAATTCCCAGGGTTTTAGCACCCTCCAGGAGAACCAAATTTCCACAAAAAAACCCCCCGTTTTGGTGAACTTGGAGCCCCAGGGTGAAGGACAGCGCATGGAGGTCCCATGGAACGAGCCACTTCCAGCTTCTTTGGGGTTTAACTTCGTCCTCGGAACGTTATCCGTGTTGTCCATTATTTGTGGCTCGTTCCATCCATCTGAATCCCACTGGGGAAGTAACCGGCCGGGAATGTGTTCACCACGGTGCTGCCCTGAATGCTCCGGGGTTTTCCCGGACCTCCGGAGGAATTTTTTGGGAAGGGGAGAAAGAACATTCCCTGAGCAGTTCCTCTAAGCCAAAGCTTTATTGGTGTCCACACAGGGTCTCCGCTAGACAATCCCGTGGCGCGGGGCGAAATTCCAAGAAATAAATAAGGGTTTACAGACGTGCCGGGGAATGGAAGGACAAAACGGGGAGTGCAGGGAATCCGGGACACGTAAGGACACCGTAAGGAATTTGTGATAAGATAAAACTCCGCAGTGGGAATTTGCGATAAGGGGGGAGGAGGAGGAGTTTTTGGGGGTGTGGTGGCAAAACTTCGGATCCACCCGGGAACGAGCAGGGTTTGGAGCTGGATAACGAGGAAAGATCCATGAGAAGCAGATCCTGCAGGTGGGGTGACGCCTTTTACCGGTGTCTTCCCACTCTCAACCCTTATCCTTTCTTCCCCTTCCTTTTCCTCAGATATTTTTTCCCGAAGGGACATCTTTGTATTTCGATATCTCTTTCTGGATAATCGTGGGTAATTACGGATCATCCCGACAGCTCCGTCCTCCCCACTGCAGCCAAACTGTCCTAAAATAAACCTGGCACATCCGTAGGTTTACAGCCCTCATTCCACGCGGTTTCACTTTAATCCACCCCGAGGGATCCCTGGACACCGACCCTGTTACCCGGCCTTCGGGATAGCGACCTCTTGGGAAAACTACAACTCCTACAACGCCTCTAGTTTGGGTTTTCCCCGGAATTTTCTGGAGAGGTTTAGCATTCCAGGGGGGATGCTGGGTGCTGGGAAGTTCATGGGGTGGGAAGGGGGAATGAGGGCAACAGAACCCCCCGGCTCTGATCCCAGACTTCCAAAACATCCGGCGCTCCGGGATCGTATGTCAGCGGCATAAAGCTGTCAGCGCCCGCTCCGACATTCCCACTCCATCGGCAGCCGGAGCAGGACCCCCCACCCCCGCCCTTGGCTCCCCGGGGAATGACGGAGCTGGAAAAACAGATCCTTCTCCAGAATTCTCCCCAGTCCGTGGCTGGATGCCGCCCCGCGGGAATGTTTTGCCTGGGGATGGAGTCAGCCGTGGACGAGGGAAAATCCCTGTGGGCAGGAGGGGTCACAAAAATCCCCCCAAATCCAGCAGTTTAAGGCAACAGCGGCGGAAAATCAAGGAAGGAACTGGATGAGGCTCCGCAGCACCGCGAATCTTTCCCTATAAACCCCCACCCCGGCAGCCTTGGCGTCCCTATTTAACCTCCCACATCCCGCAAAACGTAAGGCGAGGGAATGGGAACCGGGGATTTGAGTCCCGCCCTGGTGACACTGAGGCGGGGCCCTGCTGTCAGCAGGGGCTTCAGGTGACGAGCGCTTCCCACAACACCTTTGCTCCTCCTTCCATCGCCCCTCGGCTTAAAACAAACCGAGCCCATCCCAAAGGAAAGCGGGAGCCTCCCAGCTCGGGAAAATCATCCAGCCCAGGGGAAGGGGATCGGGGTCGAGGTGTCCTTCCAAAGTCCCCACCTTGGTCACCCCGTGCTCTCATCCCACGGATTTAGAGTCACTTCCACGCGCAGCCGTCCCTCCCGGGTTTTTCCTTGCGGTTTTCCCGACCGCCGGCTCGGGAAGAGGAAAGCTGAACGCCGAGGAAGCGGGAGCGGAGCAGGAGCGGAGCAGCCTCCGGGTGTTCTGCTTTCCCCGCTCTCCGCCGCCAGCATTCCAAGAGCCGGCTGGGAAGCAGCGAGCATTTCTGGGAGTGGGGTGATCACAGCTTTTTCCCGAATTACCGCGGAAAAAAGTCCAGTCGGTGGGCACGGGGGAGTGGGGAGAGAGGGGGGAGGAATAAATGTCACCCAGTGCCGCCTCCCAGTGTCCCTACGGCTTCTGCGCGGAGGGGACCGGCTGAAGTCCCAGCTCCTTCTCCCGGGGGCCGCCGTACTTGTAATCCACGGAGCCGCGGGAGCCGCCGCGCTTCCTGGCCAGGTGCAATCCCAGCGCCAGCAGCGCCAGCAGGCTCAGCAGGGCCCCCGCGGCGATGGCCACCAGCAGCCCGGGGTGCAGCCGCTCCGCGGCCGGCGGGGGCCGGCTGGGCTCGGGCGTGTGCGGGACGGGCTCCGAATCCCCCGAGAACGAGTCCTCGTCCAGGATGGGGACGCAGTTGTTGTTGCGGAGGTACTGGCCGTGGGGACAGTGGCACTCGTAGCCGCCGGCCGTGTTGGTGCAGTTGAACGGGCAGAAGTTACTCTCGCACTCATTTATGTCCATGCACAGCTTCTCACCCTCGTCCAGTACGAAGCCCTCGGGGCAGTCACAGACCCCGCTGGCGTCGCACACGGCCGGGCACTCGGTGGCGTTGCAGTACAGGCGACAGCGGGTGGCGTTCAGCGGGTCCACGGCGTAGCCGGGGCCGCAGGCGCAGCGGTAGCCGTGGGCCAGCTCCTCGCAGAGCTGCTCGCACCGCGCCTTGTGGCAGGGCGACCGGCGCTGGCAGTGCCCGTCCACCTCCTCGTAGCCGGGGTGACAGCGGCACTCGAAGCCGCCCTGGGTGTTCACGCACAGCTGCTCGCACGGGCCGGGCTCGCTGGCGCAGTCGTCGATGTCCTCGCAGCGGACGCCGTCGGCGGCCAGCCGGTAGCCCTCGAAGCACATGCACACGAAGGTGCCGCCGGCCACCACGCAGTGATGCTGGCACAGCGAGCCCTCGCAGACCGAGCGACACCCGCGCCCGTCCGCGCTCAGCGCCGCGCCCTCGGCGCAGGAGCAGCGCGGCCGCCCGCCCTCCGCCCGGCACGGCCCCGCGCAGCCACCGCCGGCCACCTCGCACGGCCACGCTCCCGGGGCGTCGCGGCCCCAGCGCGGCCCCGCGCTCTCCCCGTCCTCGTCGCAGCGCAGCTCCAGCCCGAGCTCGGGGACCGAGGCCCGGCTGCGCGGGGGCAGCGCCAGGAAGTCCGCTCCGCGGGCGCCGAACGGGGTGGTGTAGGCGACAAGGACGCCCGGCGGGGCGGCCAGGCGGGGACAGCTGCCGCCGTAGCTGTACTGGCAGAGGAAGCCGTCGGCCGCCTCCTCGCAGCGCCGCTCCTCCCAGCGCAGCTCCCGGGACACGGTCACGCAGCGCTCGCCGCAGCGCTGCCCCGACGGCGCCCAGTTGGTGTAGTCGGTGCTGCGGTCGCCGGTGACCCAGCGGAAGCCGCGGAGCCGCCGGCTGGGCTCGGTGCAGGGCAAGGACGGCGGCAGCGACAGCCCGAGCCAGAGCCGCCCGGAGCGGTTCTGCAGCAGCAGCGCGATCGCCTCCTCGGCCACGGTGGAGCGCACGGTCATGAGGTGCCCCCCGCCCCGCTCGCAGCCCTCGCTGGCGGCCGAGAACGGCCGCGCCGCCCAGAACACGGCGAAGCACTCGTGCTCCAGGCACTGCGCGCCCGCGGGGGACACGTCCCGCGGCTGGCCCAGCGCCATCGTGCCCAGCAGCAGCAGCGGCAGCAGCGACAGCGGCGGCCGCATGGNGGGTGGGGATGCTCCCCGGAGTCGGGAAAAACGGGGCGAGCCTTGGGAAAAGCGGGGAACAGCAGCGGGATTTCACGGGAGGGAGCCTGCGGTGGGAGCAGCGCCGGCGGGAATCGTTGTCCCGCTGGGATCTTCATCCCGCTGGGGTCAGCATCCCACTGGGATGTCACCCAGCTGCTGCCACAGTGCTGGCACTGCTCAAATCCCGTGCCCAGCTCTGGATTCAGCACGGGAAGAAAAGGGCTTGGAGCGCGTCCAGAGATGGGAATGGAGCTGGGAAGGAGCTGGAGCAGCAGCAGGGAGCTGGGAAAGGGGCTCAGCCTGGAGAAAAGGCGGCTCCAGGGGGGACCTTTTCCCTCTCCACAATCCCTGACAGGAGGGCGGAGCCAGGTGGGAGCGGGATCTGCTCCCAGGGAATGAGGGACGGGATGAAGGGAAGCGGTTTAGGTTGGATTCGGGAAAATTTCTTGGATAAATAGTTAAATTATAATTATATCTTTTCACCTATAATTATTAAGAATTTATTTAGTTCTACTATATTATGATTATGGTTATGATTATGAATGTGACTATGATTATGAATCTGATGATGATGATGATGATGATGATGATGATGATGATGATGATGATGATGATGATGATGATGATGAGGATGATGATGGTGATTACTAAGTGTTGTTATGACCCTTTTCCCCACCGACACCTCCCAGTGGATATCCCATTGCATGAATTTATCCTTGAGGGATCCGTCTGTGCTGCCAGAACAGAGGCGGGAGCAACCTAAAAATGCAATCCTGAGCTTCTCCGCTCCACCAAAAGGGGATTTGAGCCTGTTTGTTTATGGAATTCCAACAGCCTCGGCCTTTGGGATGAGCAGCAAATCCCAGTTTCCTGCGATCACTGCGAGGAAGTTTCTTTATTAAACTTTATGAAACTTCTTTGAGCTTTATTGAACTTTGTTTGTCCTGTCTTAAACCCCTGGGGGTTGTTTCGCCCTCTCACAACCCCGGGTGCTTCCTGCAAATCCCGTGAGGCTGCGGGGAAAAGGGAAGCTGGAAAAACCGAAAATTGCTGCACACAGGTAAAAACCTATAAAATGAAGGCTCTGTGAAATCACAGCTCAGGCCTGTTCCTTCTGCTGCAGAAGGGCCGTGGAAGAGAGGCAGAGCAGAGTTAGAGGCAGAAGAACGTGCCACGGTCCAGTGGCAGAGGGACAGACGCCTCTGCAGGTGGCGATGGCCGTAGAGCTGTGATAAGCCCGGGCTGCTCCTCCTCATCCAGCCTGGTAAAAGGCGAGCTGCTGGGGGGGGAAATGGGAGCTTCTGTGTCCCAAGAAGAAGAAGGAAAAGCCTGGGAGCGAGCCGGACAGTATATATTTGACTCTGCTTCCCGAGGCAATGAGACTGCCACAAATTTGGTGATTACCTGGAGGGTGGTGCTCGTTCCTGCAATTAAAAGTCGATAGGGAAGCAGCAGCTGCTGCTGCAGCCATCACCCCCACAGCCGGACCCCTGCTCCAGCTACGGCTGCATCCCCTTGGCCTCCTCCTCCTTCTCCGCTGCCCATGGGCTGCATGGCCCCCTCTGGCCAGGAGTTACATGGAAGTGAAGAGATAAATTGCCCTAAAAGAGGGCCGCGTGTTTGGGTTCCACCTCACGGTCATCGAAAGCCTGACTGGACCGACTTTACACCGATTCTTTGCTCTGTTAGAAACCTGTGCACCAGGAGAAGTATCTACAGTCTCAGTGCCCTCACAGCATCACTCATCGTCGTGTGGCCCCTCGGGAAGTTTGGTAGAACCCTCCTTGGAAGGAGCAGTTGGCTTTGGAACCTGATGTTGACGCATTCCGTGATTTCTGAGGGCTGCTGGGTGAGGCCCGTGCCGGGTTTTGGCCATGCACCAATCGAGCATTCCTCTTCTCACCCCCCCGCCCTGGTGCTGTTATAGCTCAGAAATTATTTATTGTTTATTTATAAAAGGCGCTGTGTGGTATTTAAAGGTGGGCTCTCCACCTGGAGCTGTGGGTGTGGCTCGTGAACGTCGCGCCCGTCTCAACTGCGACAAAAAATAATGATAAATACCGATAATTAATAATCAATAATTGCCTCTTATTTATTTCTGTCGGAGGTTCTGGATCTGCCACAAGATTGGGACAGAAATGTCCACGGGATTTGATTCCAGTGGCAGGGATGAACCCCAAGGAGAAAGCGTCCGCGGGGGAGCTTGGAATGAAGAATGTATCCAAGCAGGGTGATTCCCAGGAATCTCCTGGATAACTCAGAGCTTTCCCAGCTTTAGGAACACCTGTTGTCCCCACAATCTTCACTTCCGTTTTTCCGATCCTTCTTCCACTTCTCCTTTTACTTCTTCTGTTTTCCAGAGAAAACCACCAAAAAAGTGGGGGGAGACATCCAGAAAATATGCAGGAAAAGAAGGAGAAGGGAATGTGGTGGAGAAGGAAAAAAAGAAATCCCAATAAATTTCTGGCTCTGACGTTATTATTATTTTTTTTTTTTNTGCTCTTCCTCTTCCCAAATCCCATTAATCACGCTCTCCCCGCGGGAGAGGCCTTTCCCTTCAGCGCTGACTCACCCCAGCTGTCCCTGTCACCCTGCTCCGAGCGGGTGCGTGGAATGACCCCTGGAGCCAGGATCTGCTGTCAGCAGGGGGGAGATTTTTGGCTTCTGTGCAGGGTTTTGGGATGAGGCTCCTCTGCTGGAATGCTGGCAGTTATCCAGGAGGGAATGGAAAGCGACGGAATGTGAAATAATGTGAGATACCCTGGGATAATAGGATCTAAAAGGGGTCGATCCCATTATTTGATCCCGAGAAAGGCCTCGCACAGAGCGGTGCTGAAATCAAAGGGATTGCTCAGGGATTTGGGATATTGGGCATGGAATTAGGACCTTGGCCACGGGATTAGGGCCTGACCTCTGGATATGGAATTTTGTGTCAACAGGGGGGGATTTTTGGCTCCTTTGCGGGGTTTTGGGATGAGGTTCCTCTGCTGGAATGCTGGCAGTTATCCAGGAGGGAATGGAAAGCCATGGAATGTAAAATAATGTGAGATACCTCAGGATAATGGGATGTGAAAGGGGTCTATCCCATTATTTGATCCCTAAAAGACCCTCACGCAGAGCGGTGCTGAAATCAAAGGGAGTGCTCAGGGATTTGGGATCTTGGGCTTGGGACTGGAACCTTGGTCGTGGAATTGGAACGTTGGTTGTGGGATTGCGACCTTGGTTGTGGGATTGGGACCTTGGTTGTGGGATTGGGAACTTGGTCATGGAATTGGAATGTTGGTTGTGGGATTGGGACCTTGGTCATAGGATTGGGACCTTGTTCATGGTTTNACCTTGGTTGTGGGATTGGGAACTTGGTCATGGAATTGGAATGTTGGTTGTGGGATTGGGACCTTGGTCATAGGATTGGGACCTTGTTCATGGTTTTAGGACCTTTCCCGTGGGTTGAGGTCCTTCCTCGTGGGCTTGGGACTTCGCTGGTGCTTTTAGGAACTTGGTTGTGGGATTAGGATCTTGCTCATGGATTTGGGGCCTTGCTCATGGGGTTGCGACCTTTCCTCCTGGGTTTAGGGCCTTGCTCATGGGCTTGGGACTCTGCTTAAGTGTTTAGGACCTTGCTTGTGGGTTTAGGACCTTTTTCATGGGTTTAGGACCCTGCTTATGGGTTTAGAACCTTCATCATGGATTTAGGACCTTCCTCACGGGTTTAGGACCTTGATTATGGGTTTAGGACCTTCCTCATGGGTTTAGGCCCTTGCTCTTGGGTTTGAGACCCTGCTCATAAGTTGAGGACCTTGTTTGTGGTTTTAGGACCTTCCTCATGGGTTTAGGACCTTGTTCTTGGGTTTAGGATCTTTTTTATGGGTTTAGGACCTTCTTCATGGATGTAGGACCATCCTCACGGTCTCGGGATCCACCTGATCCCATCCCAATGCTCCCACCCCACGGCCTCGGCAGGGATGAAGGGAATGGCCCCTGCCCAGCATCACGAATCCCAGGAAAGGCTGAGACCATGGGAGAAGCCCCGGGAAAGGATTTGGGATTAGCACCCACTGCCGTGGGGAACACAGGGATTAGGAGCACCAATCCACGGATTTTTTAGGAATATCTTTATTAAAACCCACTACAAACACATTTCTGTTCAGGTTTCCTTGGAATTCCATCCGGAAAGCGGCGTTGGGATTACTCTGTCCTGTGAATCCAAGAGTTTCATTCTGGGAAAACAAAACACTCATCCATGACACAGAATTCCAAGGAGCGGGATGAACATCCCATCTCCCATGAAAGGCAGAGCACCAAACGATCCTGCTCCGATTTGTGGGGTTCACCAGTCCCTGGACAGCTCCCCAAGGAGGCCACGGATCGGGATGTGGCAGGAAAAACGGGAGACGCGAGGTGAGATCCGGGCGGAATTGCACCGGGATGGAGGAAATATTGCATTCAGGAGAACCCCAACCAAACCTTGGCACAAACTCTTGTCTTCCCTAGGCTGGATCCACCGTCATTCCCCACTGGAACACGCAGAGGTTGGAACAGAAATCGGGATTCTTGTTTTTTCGGGAATAAACAGCACGCCTCAGGTTTTTCCCAGCTCTCATTCCACCCTCATCCTTCCTTTTCCCTTTTCCATAGTCTTGTCTCCCATAAAACCCCCCAAGGCTGCCTCTTCCCACAGATCCCAAACCAGCATAACTGCGTGGGATCATTCACGTTTTTTAATTAATTCAGGTATTCCCAGTGCTTTGCTGCCTCGGGATTCGGGAATTCCCGGCAGGATTTCCAAGGATCCCTTGCTGCATTCCCCACTTTCTCCCAGCGCAGGCAGCACATGGAAAACATTCCCCCATCAGCTCCATCTTCCCTTTCCCAGCTCACAGTGGAGCCCCGAGGCAAGAAAAAAGCAGGAAAGGGTTTTCCTCCTCGGCACATGGAATGACAGGATGCAGCTCCCTGCCCACGGCACACTCCTTTGTGTCCCATTCCCATTCCCGGAGCAACTGAGGCTCCGAGGACAAAATAATTCCAACAGAAACTTCATGAAGCGGATGGAGCCTTCGATTCCTGTGGCCGTTCTTTTCCAGCCCTTCCTCTGGTTTATCCTCATGGATAAAGCACAGAGTTGGTGCTCATGGATGCGTCCCTCATGATTTTGGGGAGAACTCCAGCTGGAAAAGGCTGGAAGAAGCTCAAGGAATTTGTGGCAGGGAGTTTTTGGGGAGTTACAAGTTTGGCCCAGAATAATCAGCAAATATTCCAATTCCAGCGTGTTTCTTACACAGGGAAAGAGGGAAAACAGGCTCAGCCTGGAGCCGGGAAGGATCCTTCCCAAAAAAAACGATCCGACAGGAAAAGGCCGGCCTCCCATGCGGCTGGTGGGAGGGAGAGCATTGTTCACTCTGTTTAGGCGTGGATTTGTGCAGGATGCCCTGGAAATGAGGAGGTGGTTATTCCAAACACAGCTTTTCCTACCTTTCGGCCATTCCTTGGCTCCGTGCTGAGCAGTTTTCCCGGGTTTTGGGGGACGAATTTTTAATAAACTTCCCCCCCAAAAAAAACCTTAAACCCCGCCCTGGTTGTGCCTGCAGGGGCCTGTTCGAGTTCCGCTGAGGCACATCCCCGTTCCAAACCCTTTTCCAGGAGAATTCTGAATTATTTTCCAGGAGAATTTCAAGCCCTTTTCCAGAAGTTCAAACCCTTTCCATCCCAGTTCCAAACCCTCTTCCAGGAGAATTTCAAACCCTTTCCCATCCCAGTTTCAAACCCTTTTCCATCCCAGTTTCAAGCCCTTTTCCATCCCAGTTCCAAACCCTTTTCCATCCCAGTTCCAAACCCTTTTCCATCCCAACTTCAACCCCTTTTCCCGGAGAAGGAGGCAAATCCAAGGCTGGAACGCAGCTATGGGTGGGGAGCAGGGCACAAGGGGCTGCAGGGGAACTCCAAGCGAGTCTCACTTTAGGAACACGATCCCATAATTCCCAATTTTCCCCTCGGAGCAGCGCCAAGGAGGCAAATCCCACCCCATTCCCTCTCCCCTCCCGTTAACCCACGGAGCAGCAGGACCGCAAATCCCACCGGAACAGCCAGAGGAGCTCGCCGTGGACACAAAATTCCCTTCCGCTGTCTTCTTGGGATCTTTAACCCCTCCCTACCTGCGCTCCCCGCGGCTCTCGGGCTGCTCGGGCACCCAGCAATAATTATCGGCCGCGCTTTTGGCCGCCGGCTTCTCCCTCCTGGCCGCCCTCTTCCTGCAAGCCACGAGCGCCAGGGCGAACGCCAGCACGAGCAGGATGGCCACCAGGCTGCCCACGATGTAGTAGAGGAGCAGCCGCGGCCCGTCCGCGCCGTGCTCGTCCGAGCCGCCTCCCGATCCCGCCGTGGGCATTCCCGGAGTCCGCGGGATGCTCGTGGTCCATGGGACGCGCGCGGTGCGTGGGATGCCGGAGCTCTGTGGGATGATGCCGGAGCTCTGTGGGATGCCGGAGCTCTGTGGGATGCCGGAGCTCTGTGGGACGATGCTGGAGCTCTGTGGGATGCTGGAGCTCTCCGGGATGCTGGAGCTCTCCGGGATGGTGAAGTTCTCCGGGACGCTGGAGCTCTCCGGGATGCTGGAGCTCTTCGGGATGCTGGCGCTCTCCGGGCTGCTGGAGCTCTCCGGGATGCTGTTCGGGATCGCCTCTCCTGGCCTGCAGCCGTGCCCATCCTCATCCCGGCGGGAGCCAGGCGGGCACAGGCACTCGTAGCCGCCGGGGAAGTTGCGGCAGGCGCCGGGACACGGATCCCGCAGGCACTCGTCCACATCCAGGCAGGACTCGCCTCCCGGCTGCCGCTGGAAGCCGGGCCGGCAGGCGCAGCGGAAGGAGCCGGGAATGTTGATGCAGAGCTGCGGGCACGCGTGGGGCTGGGCGCACTCGTCCACGTCGTGGCAGAGGCGGCCGCCGGGCCCCGCGGGGCGGTAGCCGGGCTGGCAGCGGCACTGGAAGCCCCCGGGAGTGTTGTCGCACCGGTGCTGGCACGGCCCCGACTCGCACTCGTCCACGTCCGAGCAGCCGCGTCCGTCGGGCTCCAGGGCGAAGCCGGGCTCGCAGCCGCACTCGAAGCCGCGGGGCAGCGCCCGGCAGGATCCCTGGCAGGGGTTGGGGTGGCAGGCATCCTCGGGGACGCAGGAGGCCAGGTCGGCGGCCAGCGCGTAGCCGGGGC
>VYXC01002240.1:7931-22938 GCA_013397175.1 Platysteira castanea
CACACCGCAACACTGAAGCTTCTTTATATATTAAGAGTAATGTCTGGTACTTGATTCCTGACAATTCCTATTAACATTCCTAGCCCAACTGTCAGCATAGAGCAAATTTAATTGCTGTAAAGACTGCTAGTTCTATATCTCTTATACATGTGCACCCAGATAGAAAATCTTGCGGAAGTTGTGTTCAGCCACACCCGTGCCATCCTGGCAGTGTTCTTCAGAGCTGAGAAAAAGGTTATGGAGAAAGAAGACAAGTTCTCTGTGTGTCTGGCTGTATGGCTAACAGAATCATTATAGCTACCTAAGAACAGAAGAACCAACACTGACATTTCACTGATGTAAAAAGCAGTAGAGGAGAACTAGATTCCTGCTTGCATTTTCTTGGGTCTACAGCACCACCCAGGAAATGTCATGAAACTTTGTAAGCTTTGTAGGAGAAGCAGGGGGTTTTGTTGCTATTTGGCTTTTTTCCTCCAGTCTTTCAATACTCCTGGTCCCAGCCAGAATTGGAGTGTACGAAAATAAAATTAGCTGAGTGGGGAGAGGGAGACTGTGGAGATGACCAAAGAATCATAACCTTCAAAATAACTTTGTCAGTTCTGGGTACACGTACATTTTCTGTGGAAGTTTTGGATCAGCTTTTGCTTCACCCCTTTCCAAAGTGAAGCTGGACAATTTTGTAACATATGTGTAGTTCACTCTGGGGACATGCACCTTGCTTGATAAAATTGTTTCTAACGACCCACAATTCCTGTTCTGGGTTCCTCTACAAAGCCAGCCCAAATTGTTTATATCTGAAAAGTCTGTCAACAGAGAGTGACTGCACTGTATATTGGTGTAGAAATAGGTATTATTTTCTGAGGAAAACAGATCTGTTACTGCCACATTCATTTCCCTAAGGCCTCTGCCATGAAAGGGCAGTTTGCAGAGCAGCCTTCGCTTTGCCTTATGCCTGATGTCCCAAGAGTCATCTTTTCAGATAGCATTTCAAATATTACAGAAGAAAAAAGAGTTGTGCCTGGAAACTTCCCTCACATTTCAGCAGCAGGGTTTGTGCTGCATTTGACCCTCTTTATTCAGGTAGCTCAAATGGCTTTCCGTGTGATGGGTTTCCATACTCTTTCTAGCATAACTTCAGGAAGATGCTACACTTGTGACCTCCAAGTAGGTAGCTTTCTCACTGGTCGGCCCTCAGCATTTCCAAGTCATCATATAACTGCATTCAACATAAAGAAAAATATCTTTTAGCTATTTTTAGTATGTCTTAATATTTTAAACAACTTGCTCCTGTGAGTTGCTGAGCACTTTGCTCATGGATTTCAGCTTCTTTCGGTAAAGAGCATAATCATGTGCATCAACCTCTTTGATGAGCTGGAACTTGAGAGGATTCAATATCTTCCTATTGAAGGTCCAATACACTCACAAAGCCAAAGTGAACCTTCCTCTTATCCTGCCTTTTAAAAGAGGTGATGCGCGTGTGAGGAGAATTTCAAGGTTCATTACAATACCCTGTATGCCTGTAATAATACAGCTACATTGAAAATTATTTTCTCAGCGCAAATCAAGTTAAACATACAGAATATTCTATGCTCTGTCATGAAACCCTTTTGGGAAAAAAAAGGTATAGAATACAGTATTGAGAGTTGGAAGGGACCCACAAGGATGATTGAGTTCACCTCACAGAATTGCAGAATAATCTGAATACCATTTCAGAAAGCACCATTTACTTAAAGCTTTCTTTGTAGTAATGAACATTTAACATAACAATTTATAACATTTACAGCTCTAGAAAAATGCTTCACACACTTTGCAGTTCAGCCCCAGAGCACTGCCGAGGTCAGGACTGAAGGTCCCAGTATTCCCAGATCGTGAGGCCCTGGGCAAGCACAGCACCAGGCAATTCCAAAGATTACTCCTAAAATGAAAAGCGTGACAAGCAGTAAACAGGCTGGAGGCAAACATAATTTTACATCAGTGTGCTGAGTAGTTGTGTGGAGTCTCCACAGGGGCTGCTGTCCCCCCCAGCAGTGGCAGTGTCAGGACCCGGCATGGCTAGCATCTCTGCCAGTGCCATGGCTGCATAACTGGTGGAGCATCTGCCCCAGAAGCAGCTTGCGTGAGCCAGAAGTAGAGGCTGAAAAATAAATTAGTGGTCATAGGGATATTTTTAGGCCCATCGTGCAAATACTTGGAGCTACTGCTTTAGATTTTTATGTGCTAACACTTGTTTCCTACACCACTGTTAAAGGTAGAGGGTATCACGAGTTGGGGAAGTTTTTTCATGACAAAGCCCTTCACCTTTAATTCAGGACCAGTAAAGTTGAGACTACTGCAAAATATAGCTGTTAAATGAAATTGCCTCTCCCATAACTTTTTCAGGGTGATTTAAGTTTTCCCCTATAAAACTGCAGTTATAAATCCATCAGAATGATTGAATTATTTATAGCACTTTGGGACCACAGCTTGGCTCTGTGTTTTTTACTTCCATATGGTGACAATGACTGTGATATTTTGAGTTTGGGAGAATTTTTATATGATAGCAAGAAAACATAAAGCTTTTCCAGCACTAGATTCAGCAAAACTCTGTAAAGAATCATCAATATCATTTTATAATTTTACTCATCCTCTTACCTATTCTCTGCTCAGCTACTCTGAGTGAGTTCTGCAGGCTCTTTCCCGACTTGCTGTGTCTGTGTAGAGCTTGGAAAATAGGCATCTTCCTTTGTGTGTTTTGCGATAAAGCCTTTGCTTAGAATTGAGTGAAGACTCAAAATGCTAAAATGGAATAAAAATAAACTTCTTGTTTAGACAGGCAGTTTTGCACAAAACTGTGGCACCTTTGCATCATGTAGAAAGGTAGTAAACAATGAAAGACTTTTTGTTTAAAGACTGTTTATGGCTTTAAGCATTTCTTATAGCCCTCCTTTGAATACAGTATGCATATATTATGATTATATTTTAATCATTATTTAATATCTTATGAAATGTTCATAAATACACCTTCTTAATCAAGTTCATATATCATTTAAAAATTTTCTTTAACAATGTTGTCCCAGACAGCACAGCTGATCCAGTACCACGATGTCTCTAAATGAATGACTGCCATAGGAAATCAGTCAAGTGATCCCCAGTGGAACTGGTGATACCAGTGGGCAGTTGTGCAGTAATTCCGGCAGGAGGTTATCAAAGTCAGCCATCACTGCAAGAACATCAGCCTGGAATTGTGATTTTAATGTTAAGGAAGAGGCAGGACTGCATTATTGTGAGAAGCACTATTAGTGCTTTTTCAGCTGAAAGCATTAATTCCACCAAAAGTAGGTTTATTTTCTGTTGAAACACCACAGATTGGTTTGAAAACTTTTTCTAGATAACACCTCCTAGTATCTACAGTTCAGGTATCTCTTGCCTCTTGTTCCCTATTGAGTCATGCTCCCTAGTTAATTTTATCACCCATGAGGCCATCATCATTATGGAGTTCTCACGAAGGATTGTGCCAGCTGTGGATAACTTACAAGCACTGTGTCCAATCCTTTCAGGGGCTGGAATTGCCATTATTTCTTTGTGATATCCTTCCAAATACACTCAAATTTTCTGGTCAGAAGTGCTCTTTTTCCTTCTCCTTGACTGTTGTTTGTTTACTGTGTCCCTTAAGCCACTCTTCCTTGTATCTCTTTCTTTGAAACGTTATTTACTGCAAAATTTCAATGAGAATAAATTTAAATCATAATTATTCTTGTCTGTAGTATTGATATGAGATACAGGCGTAGGCCTTCTGTGTGCCCCAAAGGAAATCTTTCCTTTGCTCTGTGAATCCAAGTACCCACCAGTGCAATGGAGATCGTTCTCTTCATTCTCATAGGAAAATAGTGAGGCTCTTGACCTGAATATTGTGCTTAAATAATGCAGCAGTAGAAACATGCACAGACTAGTACCAATCAAGTCACAGTAATATGTTTCAACTAAAAGGTATAAAGGTGTCAGCACATTTAATTTACCTTTTTTTTTCCCATTTCCTTTTTCTGTTCTGTTCAAGACGTGGGAGCATTTTTTGAAGAAGGAATGTGGCTTCGTTACAACTTCCACTCCCCAGGCACTAGCGTGAAGGATTTAGTTAGCCGGACACTTTTGAGTTCTGCAGATCCTGAGATCACAGCACCTGACCTCAGCTTGAACAAAGAAGAGCTCAGCTTCAGTTTCAGCACCACCAAGTCCCCTTGTGTCCTACTGTATGTCAGCTCCTACACCCCGGACTTCATGGCTGTGCTTGTGAACCCAAATGGTAAGCAGCTGCTCCGGTCTCTCTCCACTGAAGGCACAGTTGACAATACCAGGCTGACACTTGAGGGAAGCTTTGAACTGATGAGAAAATCTCTTCACCCTTGTCACGTAAAAGTAAAGCACTTAGAAATCTGAACCTTTCTTCTGCTCCTTCTAGATTTGGTACTGATGTAACTGTTCAGTTTAGTGGTGTTTCTTTAGCCAATCCCTCCTCAGGAAACAAAACTAACCAAACAAAAGAAACCAAAAACCTGCTATAACAGTCAGACCCATGTCATGAACCAGCAGTGTGGTGGGGACAAGTAGACATCCACATGAAGGCACCTGAATAGCTGAACTCCTGGCAGTATCCCTAGCAGTCAGTGGAAAGTGTCATGTACTGTTCTGAAAATCTGGATACTCACCAAGGTGACTAAAATATGGATGTAGTATAGTATATAATGTCCTAATTATTTTGGTGGTGGTTGAAAGTTGGATATAGACCATTTGCTGCTACAGTATTAAAGCTGTATATAAACTCAATATACTTCGATTCCACGTAGTGCCTTAGGGCCCCATGAAAATCATAATTAGGATGATTTTACTACTGTTGTCTTTTATGGGATAATATGAGTATTCTACATGCCGCTTCTTTTTTTCCCTTCATGGGAAAGAAAGGAGGTGCATGAGAGAAATACAACATCACACAATTAATCTATAGTTATAAAGGTCTAAGTCTGCTCTTTTGGGCCAGAATATTTCCATTTCTCATCAAGAGTAGGGGCTGCATTTCCCTTTCCAAACATTCTTCCTTTTAATCAAATATTTAAATGTGTTATAAAGAGCAGACACTTCACTTTTGTTTAGAAAAGAAAAATCTGTCTGGCAGTATGTTATGAATATCAATTAACTACTCCTGACTATACTTTTCTAACAACGTAACCTGAGGTTTCCATTTCACAATAGAGTACTAAATTTCCATGGAAGTCCAGACGGTCACCCATCAACAACAATTAAATGTGAGAGCAAGAAAGTCCCTTGTGTGAATTATGTGTCAGTGCTAATTTGTTGCAATTTTGCTTTTATTCAATGCATGTCAATGGTTTATTCTTTAGAAAATGTTATGCTTTGTATAATTTCGAAGAATTTTACTGCAGCAAGTATAATAATCTCAACAATAAAGTGTTACTTGATGTGCTCAATTTTGTACCAATTGTCCATATTGTTCAAGGCATAACTCCAATTTGTTTGGTTTGCAGTCTGGAGTGTTTACAAACACTGTGGTTTGGAGATGCTGGTCATTGTCACATTTCTGGGTTATAAACTAGAGGCAGTTTCAGCCCAGTAACTTCATAATATCAAACATCAGCTCTTCTCTTACTGCAGAGCCCAGCTATGAGAGAAATTAAGTGTGAAATGATAACAGCTGTATGTGAAAATAAAGACAGGAAAATAGCTGGTGAATAAAGATCAAAATACCTGAGGGTGCTTTTCACATTTTTTCTTTTTCACTAGGGAATCTGCAAATTCGGTACAACCTCGGGGGCACCAAAGAGCCATATAACATTGACATTGACCACAGAAACATGGCCAATGGACAGCCCCACACTGTTAATGTCACACGGAATGGAAGGGACATCGTACTGCAGGTCAGTTGTTTGGTTCCATTACTTGTAGCATTTTGTTTCTTGATGGGTCTCCAGCCCTCTGAAAAGATCGGTGCAATTTAGAAAATAAAAAGTACAGTAGATGGGGTTCCATCTGCAGATCACACTCCTAGGAGTTAATAAAAGCTATTCATTCCCTCTGTTGCACTCATGTTGTTCTGAAATCCTCATTTTAGTGCGATGGCAGCTGGGCTAATACAGGTGTCACTGTAGATGCTCGAGGGCATCAGAGACATCTGGGCTGATAGATAACGTGGGACTTAGGATAAACCTGTGCCATTCTGGAGCAGCAGCTGGAAGCCAAGAGGGATACCCTACAGCATCTTAAATGGTAGCGAAGCCTGATGCAAATAATATCATTCTGTAAGTCCTGAGTCTGCAAATGAGAATGTCTTTAAATTTAAATCTACCCTGCAGTCCAGTGAAATCGCAAGAGCTGTTTTGCAAAGATGAGCAGATGCTTAAGCATTTGTGTGACATGAGGCTGGGACAGACAGTATTGTTGAAGGCACATACCTCTGGCTTATTTAGGTTTTGTTACAGCATACATAGGAAATTCATCTCTCCATACATCTCAGTTTACAAAACTTTGAGATAGTATAATGCTATTTAAATAACTGAGGGGAGCGCTGCAAGAAGCAGTCAGTGTTTCCAGGCAGCCTCCTCTCTGGTCATTACAGGACTCTCTTTTCATCCCCTGGTAGTCACATGTGCGAACATGGAGATTGCAGGCAGGGTATAAGAACAGTTTTGTCAGCAGGAGGGTCAAGTGGATGGGATACATTAATCTGGATTTGTTACTTCAGAAGAAGCAAACCAAAACCAATAACAAACGAAATATAAAAAGGGGAAGTTTCCTTGGGAACCAAACCAAAAGGTGAAGGACAGTAGCCATCACAGTATTATCTACCTAAAGATTAAAATAAATCCCTGACAGTTGTTGTGTCAAGGTGTCAAAGGGAAACTTTTCAGTGTATTATGTCATATTCAGAATAACATTGAATGCCTTGAAGTAGAATTTTCACAAAACTATTCACAAAATTCCAAATAACCTAAAAAATATACAGGTGGTACATCCAAACTCTTTTTAGGCTTTTGGAGGTTGGGAGGGATATATATTGATATACATATCTGTCTTGCATGCTGTTGCATTTATTTCTCCTACAGCTAAATGGAAGCTAAGGAAGACCTATAGTTTGGTGCACCTCTGGCGTCAAATACTTTTACTTTGGGAAAGTATGGCATGTTTTCTATGGAGTCCTAGCTGGCTGATTTAGGCAGCTGTAAAACTAAATAAATTATTTTCCAAAGGGATCAGAGGAGATATCTTGTCCAGTTGGAAAATATGTACACAGTCAAATGTGCCAGCCTTGCTACAACTCACCTGAATTTGGTTCCAAACAATTTTTTCCCAATGTTTTGTGAGACCATTGCCTATCTAGCACTTTGAAGAGCCAGAAACATTTTGATTAGTGTTCCCCTGCTGGGGTAAAAATTTTTAATCTATTTGATGTGCTTAAAATGCATCTGGTTTATGTAACCAGAACGCAGATACATTTGAGGCTTCTTAAATGAGATGATCTGTCTGATGCACATGCAAGAATAGGGAAAGAAGGGATCCATACGAAGCAAATCCAGAAATTCTATCCCTACTGTATCCTGAAAGAGACTACTTCTCAATCAAATTTTGTTTAGTCTCCATAAGTTCATTTTATTACTTATCTGGTTACCTTCTGGTAATGAGAGAACTGATACAAGCAGAAATGAATCTCCTAAATAGACTGTTCACTTGAAAATGACTCCTGTTTTCAAAAATGAACTCCTCACAGTGTTTGAAAATACAGAAGATATAAATACAGTTTTTCTCAGTATCCAGAGGACAAATCATAAAGGATGAGTTTTCTCTCGCAGATCTGAGCTATGAACATTTGAGTAGACTTTTATTTCCTGCTAAATCCTTCTCCAACCTGATGAGCAGCTGGTTTGCTTGCTTTTAAAGAAGACAGCTTGCTTGCCAGGTGCTGTTGCTCACACTTCCACATCTCTACATGATATAAAAGTGCCACAAGAAGGATTTATTTCTCATCAAAGCTTCAATTCAAGAGCACTCAGTATTTTTGAGATCTTAACAGCAAGTTCATACTTAGAATATCTGTCTTTCTAACTTACTGTAATAACCCTGTAGTGCCAGAGAGATTTAAAAATTCTGAAGCTGGGCAATAAATTGCTACCATATAAACTGTGTGAACCAGAGTTCTCTCATGATTCTCAGGAGTTTCACTTACATATAAATATGAAAAAAGACTCATTAATGAACTCTATGAGACTTCATCTCATGCTAGCAGACAGGAAACCTCTGATTACTTACATAAAATCAGAATTTGAGGTGGGATTTAAAATCAACATATCCGCAGTACTATATGTCCATAAGGTAACAAAATAAGCCCAAGAACAAATATTTAGTGGGAATTGCTTTTATTATAATTGCATCCCTATTCCTAACATGGCAGTCAAGACTAAAGGTAGTAGCAAAGGCTCTGTCAAATGCTTTTTATGTTTCAGTTTTATACATTCACTGACTGCAGACAAATCAATAGTTAGTTCTACATGAAATAACAAGCTCTCAGTTGTGTTGCCAGTGGTTTCTCAGGGATAAGAATAAGGATATACAGTCAATTTACATATCAGATAGAGCAAATTACATAACTTCAGGGACAAATATATGCTTTTTTTTTCTTGTTTCCATGAGGTGCACAAAATTAACATTTGATAGTAACAATTCCTATCCCTGTCCTCTAGTAAAATACCAGATACTAATAACCATGGCACACCTCCAAGACTACATTAGTTCACCTGTGGCAAGCAAAAGCCCAGACTGAGGATGGGGAACGCATTATTCCAATAAATTACATTTCAAGAGCTGAGCTTTAGGTTATGGAGGGCAAGTATTGCTTTGTTTGATTTCATTAAAAGATTTCATGCTTCAGCAGGGTATTTTACATATCATAAAAACCAGATCACTCTTTACCGAGCGTTCATGGGTGATTAACACTATTCACACATCAGTAAAATCTTCTTTGAAGAAAGCCAAGGACAAAAGCTCCCTAGCTGAGGTTCTGATCCAAAGCCCACTGAAGTGAATGAAAGGCCTTCCATTGCCTCCAGCAGGCTTTAAACTGTACCTTGAAGAACTGTGCAAAATTCATACCTTCTGCTTCTTTGCATGTCCCCAGAGTAAAATCAGGATGGAATCTGGATCAGAGACTTTTCTGTTCTGTTGCACAAAGGTAGATCAGCCTGCTACAAAGACAAAAATTTTTAAAAATTTAAAAAGAAAAAGAAAAAAAAAGTATTATATGCTTTAAGTGTTAGTGGAATAAAGCTGATCATCACCAGACTTAGACTGGGCCTCTCAGCTTCCTTACTTGTACAATTTCAACAGGTCTCCAGCTCTCCATCCCTGCTTTAAAGCCATTTCTGGTAATAGGTTATGAGTCACAGTTTATAAAACCTTTTTTTCCTGAAAAGGATTATGCCTGAACTTCTTCAGGACTCTGAAGAAACTCTGTCTGAAACTATGAGTATGCTTTCAGGAAAACTATCAGCAGCCACTGCTCATCTTCTCAGAAGGCCACGCAGAAGGGCGGCTGAGAGTTCTCTCTTTCAGGCTTTGACAATAAGTCTAACCGTGGTGGAGGGGCTGCACACAACAATACCATATATTCTCAATGTTAATTGCTGACTTCACTCAAAATGAGCTGAATTATGAGGCTTTATGGCTAAATCTTGACCTGAACTCAGCTGATGCTAAGAATAATCCAGAAAATGTGTTTGTACAAATCTTCATTTTCCAACTTGACCAGAGGCAAGCAAGAGTATATACCCATATTTGTGAAAAATGGTCAATGAAATATTTTACCCTTACCCAAATAAAATCAAAAAGAAACAGAATTTTTGCAAGTCCATTTCCATTTTGAGCTCTGCACTACTTGAAAAGAGATAACAATTGCAAACTCCTAGATGCTTTAAAAATGTAAATCATACGAAGTTAATTCAAAACTAATCTGAATTACAAAATAAAGTGGTAAACATAATAGCAATAAAATAAAATGGGTGAAGTGGAGCAAAGCAGTCTGCATATAATCCCTGTCTCAAATGCAATGAATATATCAAACATTTTATAATCGTAGATTAAATTTTGTTCTCATTAAAGGGAGTGGAAACTTTCTCATATACTTCAGTGAGGCTATAATTTCATGTCAAATCATTACTGATGCTGTAGAACCACACCTAACTATTGTATTTCCTATATTGTGAAGCCTCAACAGAATATGATCACTGTTGGAGCTCTTGCTTAAGAGAGGCCATAAAAAAATTCCCAAATTATTTTCTGCAGCTAACCGAAAAATAATGACAGCAGTAAAATAAATTTTCTAGAAAGATATTTTATCTTTATTTTAAAGACTTCAGATGATAGAAAATTTACCATATCCTTTGGCTATGCTTATGGTGCATAAACACCATGCTTATAAAGAATTTGCACCTAATTTACAGTTTGAAATCTGCAGACTTCAACATTTGTCTTTGGGATCTTTGTGTCTATACTTGATAGATGAAAGAAATGTTTAGTGTCAGATGTCACTCCCCTTCACACTTTCTTAGAGATGCTGATTAAAACATCTTTTCATCTTGTCTGCAAGATGCTAAATAAACTGATCTGTTTTAGTATACTCTCATCTATCTATAGTTTTTGAGACATAAAACAATTTTTTAACCCTTCTCTGAAAACTCTCCCTTTTGAGTCACATTTTGAAAACATTTACCCTAGGATTAGAAATTATGTTTGGTATGCCATCAAAATGATGTGGAAATGCCATCTTTATTTATTTCCTTCATTTTCTGGGAATTCTGCTGCCTCAGCCTCCTTTGGGTAGTGCAGTAAATTGTCTAGACACCAGATTAATTTGAAGGCTGGTTTAGCTAGCATTTAACTGGTAGGGAATGGGGAAGTACTGTTCTTGATTTGAAAGGAACCAGTCAGAGAGTATTTACAGATTCCATAGCCGCTGACATGAATAAAACATGTTTTAAGTATCCAGGACTTTAATCACAGGTAAAACATGTAAACCGTAGTTAACACCAATGCAACAGTTAACCCTCTGCTTTGTTTCCTAATACCCAGGTAATTCTATTATGTTGAAAGAATAATTAATGAATTTCCAAATGCGTTTTGCTAAAAGGAAAAAAAAAATCATTTGTTCTATCAATAGTAAAGGCCTTCTTGCTGAAATGAATTATTTAAAATCCCTGAGGATACATGCTTTTCACTATGCATTGCCCTTCTGTAGTGGCAATGTATTACCCAAAATGCTAGTGCCACAGGAAGGCAAACTCAGACCATTTTCTAGAGCAGAGCCATACATTAGATCTGCATGTTTAATGCATTGGCACTTAGTTTACCCATAACTGCTAAGCTCTTTTTTCAATCAGAAGTCACAAGAAAGTGGTTTTTACTCAGGTTTGAAAATATAGAGGGTCGTGGGATTTTTTTTACGAATAGGTGACAAACTAGCATAAAAAGTTAACAATAGATATCAGTAAACTTCTGAAAATAAAATAAAGCTTTATTGATAAAGTATATCATGCCTATAACCCTAAGCAACATCTGGTTTCCAAAACATAAATAATTACAGACCCTGATCTTTGCATAATTCAAGTTCCCTCCAACTATAAGGATGTTACAGATGTTGCAAATTACCAGGTGTTCAATACTAAAAAGTGTCTGTAAACAACAGCAAGAAACAGCAAAACAGAATTTCAATTGTGTGTACCAGAATCAGAAATGAGGAAATAATTCACTGATTATTATTACCTGTTCTTTTGTGCTCACAGAATGACCGTGAGCTCCGAGCAGTTTTGTTGATTTAAACTTTCACTTAATTTACTCAATTTCTTTATTTTGCAGTGTGACTCACAATATTTCAGTTAAAAAGAGTAGTTATGGGTAGACAGGAACCCCATAAATGAATGACTTCTGTTTCCCTTTTGTGTGTGATAGAGTTGGTTAGTGGCATCTGCCAAGGTAAGCCAGCACATCCCCACTGAATCTCAGCTTGATGAAGGCCAGACAAAATGTTTTCGGAAACCAGAACTCCTTTCACTTCAATAAACGAGCGGGTGGAATATCCTCACCCTGACCATCAGGACATGGCATCAGATCTTTCTCTTACTGGCAGATATACAGTGGGAAAAACACGATCCACATATCCCCATCTCAGGCTGACAGAGTATATATCTTTACAAAACTTTTACCCTCTGCATCAGCTGAGATAGTTTCAAACTTAGAGGCCTTTTGGAAGAATATTCCTCTTTACTTTCTGTTCTGTAAAACCCCTTCATAGGGGAAAAATTCTTTCACACATCCATTCTTCTCATATCTTTTCAGCAGAGCTTGTGTTGCTGGATTCAGAGTAACGTTTCAGCTGCCTTGTCCCAAACTTTGCCCATGTCTAGGCCACGTATCCTGATAAGACCCAGAAGTGAAATATCTTCCTCACCCTACACCCCCGTTTTCCTTGGAAATAAAGCCAAGGCCATTCAGGTCAGAAGAGAGCATGGTACAGTCTGATGTTTCCTGAGTCTGCATACCAGAGCAGAGCAAAGGTCTGCAAAGTGTATCAGCAGGCTTATCCACCTCAAAAATGTGTTACTTACATTGGCTTATGCTCAAACTATTTCCTTCTTCTATAATGTATTTTCAGTGATGAGTGTGTATGTGTGTTCCTTGGCTTGTGTGATTGCTAGTTTGATACAATTTTATTGGAATTAAAGAAACAAGACAAGAACAAAAAAATCATTAAGTAATTCCAGAGTCCAAGACAAAGCTAAAAAAGTCAAAACCTGCCATGAAATAGGTGATTTCCATTATATGGAAGCACACATTGGACAAATTAATGTCCTGTGAAAGTCATCTTTAGGTACCTGAGGTAGACCTCTTTAATTTTAATGACTTGGCATTATATGACTTGCTATTGCTTCTGTTAACATTTATTGTAATTCATCTACTAAAGAGAGCAATAAAAAGTCAACAGATGTGAAAGAAGCATCAGACAATTGTTTCAATTGAAGGCAGCCAAACTAAATAGTGTACCTTTCCTTATCAGTGCTTCTGTTACATTTTGAGTTATGTTTCCACATTTCCATTTAAATTTTATCCAAATTTTTGTTGTTTTTAGAGGGAGTTGTTGTTTTTTAGAGGCAAAATATCCTTGTCGTTATTTAGTAGAGCAACAGCACCTTTTGGGTATATATACAAGCTTTCTGCACATAAAGGATTCAAGTCTTAAACCAGAACAAAAAAAGCCCTTTATATTGGTTTTATTTTTTTCTGCAATGTATCTATGTTTTTTCTGTCTGTATCACATGTTAATCACATATTTAATACAAATCCCTGCATAAAAGAGACTTTATCATAAAATAGTGTGGTTGACCTTTATTTTTAAAAAAATGTTAAAGGCGAAGTCAGTGCATCAAACCAGCAAAATAGATTTTTAGGACTGGTTCCTAAAATAGTATTTACTATGCCTCTATAGAAATTTTATCTGCAGAGCTCAAAGCTCAGTGCAAACCTTTAGTTTGCCTTACATCACACTGGTGAAGTGTGTGCCTCCTCCTGTGTTCCAGATGAGCAGCGAGGCTGCAGGTCTGTGACAGTCTAAGGCAGTAAAAAATGCTGGGTTTATGGTCCTGCCTGTGTCTCTGGATCCACTACTCATTTACAGTCCACGGCTTCTCCCTGCTCTGGCTCTGATCTGAGCTGCACTAACCCGGGTCAAGGACCTGACCTGTCAAAAACACATCGGCGGAGCACTAGTGCCACACTAAGGAAGGAGCTGAATTGCAGGAAGAGTGGCCATGATCAGCCTAAGGAACTGCACAATTACCACTCCAATCTCCTCCTTTCCTGCTGTATTAGAAAAAAATAAACTAAAATCAAATCTCACAATATTAAAAATATTGTTTGTAAGTTTTTCCTAGCCTTTTAGCAGGTGAATATTCACCTCTATTTCACCAATAAAAGAATGTCATAATACCTCCCATTTGATTCTCATAGTCAACTTCCTGCTTTCTCATACACTGCTATCATGCTTGTGAGAAGCTCCATCTAAACACCTGCATGCCACCTTGTTATTTTCTTGGGGTCTCATGCCTAGTCTGTTCTAACTTGGTAGGCATTTTTGAGTAGGAACCTTTTTTCTTATGTGTTATTATAGAACTTAGCACAAAAAGCCCTTGTTCAGGACTAGAGAAGTTTGTAACACAAGTGATAAATCATCATCATCATGCAGAAGAGAAATACTACACTGATCATGATGATAACACCCCGTTCTTTATCCTGCTATTGCTGAAGTCAATAGCAGAGCTGTACTGTAAGCCTTACAGCATTATTACTCCATCTGATTTTGACAATTTTTAAAATAAAATACCTCCAGCCTAAAGAAAAACCTTAACTTTATAGCAGTATACAGGCTGGGTTGACAATTATTCAGATGTAAATATATCCACTGGGTGAATATAAGGTGTGCATTTGTGTTCATACTTTTTTTTTCACCAAAACTACTAAGGTGAGGCAGACATTATGTTTGCCCTTAGACTTATATATTTTTTAATCTCAGAACTCCCATCAAGATTAGTTTATTATCTAAGTGAACAGTAATTTGAAAGAAAGAGCATTTTATTGAACTTCTGCTTAAATCAAAACAACTTCAGAAAAAGGCAGTCTGCCTTGGCGTGAGGTGACTTCAGAACTGAAACTGCAAGTTCCTCAGAAACTGCCACCTATTTTCATCTGTGTAACACTCAGAGCCTCACTGTATGTTTATATGAAGCTCAAATGAAATGATTAAGTTTTTAAAGAAATGTAGTTGTAATGAAAAATCTTAAATATAATTTTAAAACTGTTATTTAATACAAAATCATGACATCAACGTCTGTGTATGCAAGGGTTCTAGTTAATTTTCATTAAATAATGTAATAACTTGTTTCAAATATCATTTGACACTACTAATTCCTTTTTTATTATC
>VYXC01002290.1:5034-28108 GCA_013397175.1 Platysteira castanea
TTAGTGGGAAGTGAGGATATGGATGATGTAAAAGAGCAGCCTTTTCATTTATATGATAATGCATGTCTTTCATAGACAGTGACAGGCCTACAATAGAGTGTTATTAGGTAACCTCCTGTCTATAGAGATGCTTTGAATACAATTCTTTTTCAGCATTATTAAGTTACTGCCTTTGTTAAGCAACCAGTTTTGGTCAGTCTCACAAAACATGCCTCAAATAAGGTGCAACTGTACAATAGAACTTTTCCTGCAAAGTTTAACCATGAAATAGTACATTTTCATATTTAAAATGGGGACTATCATTAATAGCCTTAATGCATTACCCAGCCAAAGGGGAAAGAAAGGATAAAAAGGAAACCAAGGACATTCATAATAGTTCTTTTATTCTCCAAGATAAAATCAAAAGTTAGGATTATTTTTACTTGGCTCTAGCTACCTGAATGTTAAACTTTTGGTTAAAGCTGTCATCCAGAAACTTTGTGTGTCAATGGAAAGTGACACCTAGAGAGAGTGATTCATCCCATCTAGACTGAAATCCTGGTATGGGATGAATCACACCCATAGCTCCCAGTATTTCACCACTGACTATGGAGTGAGACTGAGCATCCAGCTTTGACTACTTACACAAGGCTGGCATAAGTACGTGAGCTGCATTTCATTTGTGACGTGGTGGAAAACAATAAGGAATTTTGAACTCTCTGAGTTGCTTACTAGCATTACTTATTTCCACATTAAATCTTGGCCCTCTGAGGAAAGAAAAGTTAATTTGTCTGAGATCAAGGGTCAGAACGCTGAATTTTGGCAACTCGTGTTATAACCAGAAGTGACCAGAGCACAGTGTTTGTTCAGCATTTTACTTTGTATTGACATCTACACATGAAAGTTGTTTTGGGCACAGTGTAATTAGTGCTTCTGGAGAGGGGTGGCTTCTTCTTATAAAACCTGTTGATGTACAAAAATTAATCACTGGACCACACTGTCTTATTCCTAGGGACTGTGATGGGCAGGTTTGTCTTAATTTACATAAGGAGTTAGGAGAAATTCAAAGTAATGGGGAAGGAGTTAGCCTTGGATATATTGTGCATACATAACTCCTTGTGTGGCTAAAACCAAATATCAATGAAGTTAGCTGGAGTGCGCTTCATCATTAAAGTCTTGCTTCAGAAACTGCACAATGACAGCTAAAACTTTTTTCTTTTCCTTTTTTTTCTCTTCCTNTTTTTTTTTTTTTTATTTGAATGCTCAAAAGAGATAAGAAAGCCAGAAGAAGAACAGATGTGTTAGAAGTGTGAAATGGATTAACATCAAAGCCCCCTGGGAAAATCTGAAACATGAAATGAAGGATCCTGAATGACAAGAGCTATTCAGAATGCATTAAAAGCTCTGCAGTGCATTTTGGTGCTGTCTGTGTGAGCAACGCAGGGCCCTGTGTGCTAGGGAGAGATGCTGATAACGAAAGCTCTGTGAACTTCAGGGAAATTCAGTTCATCGCTGAGAACTCACCTTGTGGTACAATTTGAATGAGATAGAAAAATCACCCAAACTAGTGATTGCCAATATTTATTGTCTCCAGTGACACAAAGTGAGTAGATAATTTAAGCCCTGGACTAACAAGGTTATAGGTGCAACAGTAATGATTTAAAAATCAGAACTTATTTTAGCCCTATATTTGTTGAGTGTTTAAATCTATCTATTAATGTTTATCAGTTGATATATCAGCAGAATATTTTTATATGCTTAAGATCAGAAAAGGTAAATAAGGAAAAAAAAAAGTAAGATACTTTCTCAGTTTCGGGATTTTTATACAGATTCTTTGGAAGTAGCTGATTTATAGCTTATGCAAATTTATGTTCATAAATGGTTTCTGTTCTGGCAAACACAGGTCTTCCTATAGTTATTGATGGAAAGAGGTCACTGATATTCAAACTGTGAAGGAGACTGTACAGGTTACTGATGAGTTTTCACTTCATCTAAACTCAGTGAAAGTCAAGGGAAGTTGGTCAAATAATATAGAAAATATATCAAGATTCGTTCTCTACTTGGAGACTGAACATACTGCAGTGTCAGAATATAAATCTCACACCAGACATTTTGGACAAGTACAAGCCCAGCTAATATTCACAGAAAAGGGAACTCTTTCAGTTGGCTACAATGGACTTCTGATGCGGACTCAGAAGAACTTGCAGTGAAAAGCTGCCCGAAGTCAATACCAGCACTTCACACAATACGAACTGTATTCATTACTGAATATCTCTCTTGTGCAGACATCATCAGGACTTCAGTGAAAATACCAGGCCTTTAAGTTCCATTCCAAGTGGTGTTTTCATCGCTCTGCTGATACAGAGCAAAGGGTGATTTAAGCCAGACAGCTTATCTTGACAAGGTGCTGCTGTAGTCATCTGCAGGTGTAAGGCTGGGTTAAAAACAAAGCAAAACCAACAATCCCTCCCAAACAGAAGCAGGTTTTCTTACAACCTGAAAAACAGACCAGCTCTCAGAGATTAGTATATTCTTGGTGCAAAGGTTTCTGCCTCTATTGATCTCTGTCAACTTTGGGACAGGCGCATCAGGGTCTAATGAAAGGGAATTTATGAAGCAAGCACTTCTATAATTTTTTTAGCCTTGTCTGACAGTTTAGTTCATATGTTGTTTGAAATATGTCATGATCTTTAAAGAATTTCCAGCTTACTTGTGTATACTATCAGCAAAACCCATTTCTAGTAGAATGAGGTACAGCTGTTGCATCTGCCATACATGAAGCTGACTTATTCTTTTGAGCATCTTTTCCCTCTTTCCTTTTTTTTCCCCCCAAAATGGCAAGGGATTAGCTGGGAATGACATAACTTTCTTTTATTCTGTAGAGGTAAAGCTTTTAGAAAAATAGAAGCAGGGAACAATTCATTTTGATGTCTTTAAGGTAAAATAACATTCTCCAGACTGAAAGTTTTATAGTTAGAAGAATCTATTCTAACAGAATCTATTAGTTTGTAAATCAATATCCCCTGTTGATTAATTTCCTAATAAAAAGTGCATGTCTTTACTCTGTGTTCTACCAAGATCAGTTGTATTATTGGACTAAACAACGCAATTCTTCCAGCCTTATTTATGTTCACACAAATAATCCCATTATATGTTCAACATAACAACTGTTAAAATGAATATTCGCAGAATGTGTATTCCAGCGTAGAAACTTTTTGGCAAAGACTGTAGTTAAAGTTTTAAATAGAATGTGCAAGAGTTCAAAACACAGGGAAGGGTTGATTTTACTTATTTTTTGAGCTATATATCTGAGGTAGACATTTTTGCCTTCTTTTATAATCAACAGAGAAATGTAAGACAGAATCAATTGTCTGTGATTTTAAGGATCTATTTAAGCATCAAATTAATCAGAAGTTGAATTATTTGTTTCTATCCAGTAACCACACAGGGAGTGGTTAATTTAGTTGTAGAAAACAACATTTTGTTGATAGGATTCTTTTAAAAAAACTTGATCTTGTATCCATCATTTTTAATGGAATTAAGACTTGCCATGGCGGTCATGAAAAAACAAATAGCTTGGATGTGCTGGAAAAAAGAAAAAAGTTATTTGCAAATAAAAGGTTCCGCCAAAAGATGATTTTTGAAGCATTGAGATAAAGAGTTCAGTCTACTGTAATACAAGTGTAAGGTTGAATTAAACAATGATAAGCAGTCGTAGAAATTACTCTCTACTCAAATTCACCACATAGTTGAAAAATATTTTCTTCCAGATAGGAAGAGTTGTGTCCATAGCTATAGCTAAGTCCCTCATCATCTTGAAGCTTTCTCTGCCTTTTTGAATTCATTCTCTGCAGCTGTACTTCAGTTTTGTGATAGCCAAAATAAATACACTAGGGACTGGAATTTTTTGGAGACTAGAACCTTGCGTTATACTTCACATAGTATGATTTCAGTTGTGCTCACGTTCATGCCAGAGTACAAATAACTTCTTTAGCTTACATATTGTGACACCTTGTAGGCTAAGGAATATTAACTCAAATACCCATGACAGTTGGCAGGCATAGTCCAAGATTTTCAAATTAACTATTTACTCTTGCAAAATCAGTTTGTATCTCCTGTTGTAAGACTCGTTTTAGATTCAGCCCTTTCTGAAAACCTGGATGGACAAAGATGCCCACAAATTGGCCGTTCAAGGATGGGGACATTGCTCTTTTTGAAAATCTAAATCAAGCTTTTTCAATGCAGCAATGGAACAGAGGAAATACAACAGAACTAATGCAGTTTTTGCACTTACTGGGTAAATTATAAAATAATTAGTCATGTTTCAGTTTAAATAACATGAAAAAACTCCTTTAATTAAGATCCTTAATTAATAGTTGAAAGATTAATCAATCAATAATTATAACTATCATTATAGGGTGTAATTGTGCTTAATTGGAGGGGCTGATTAATGATCAGAATAAACCTTTCAAATTCTCACACTTGAAAATGTTGGGAAGTGATGGATTCCAGCTCATAGAGTTAAAAAGGAATCCGAGGATCACTAAAGATATGTTCAGCTGCCTGGCCACAAACTGAAAGCACAGGATTGAAGTGCAGTAAAGCTTTCCATTGTTAGATATATGCACTACTGAGTTACTGCTGTATGTGTGTTTTGGGTTGGTGTGAGCAAAATATTTCTCAAAAGACCAGAAGTGATACCTATTCTGGAAATGGCAAGCTTTGTTTTCTCTGTCCAAAATGTAAAATTTGGGAGGCATAAATGCACTTAAGCACACCTGTGCTTCATGCCAAGTCTTAATATTTTGCTTACAGTTCAAAAGGAATTTGGAGCCATAATTCTAAGGACAGCAGCTGTCCCATACAGGTGTGTCTCAGGTGTGCAGTGCCATGCATACTGGTGCAGTGCATGCTATCTCTCTCATTTATGTTCATGGGACTTCAGGGTTGAAGCTGTCCTCAGCTTGAATGTTTGATGGTCTCCTTCTGAAGGTAGTAGAAGTTTTTTGGGAAAAAATAAATTAAACAGCCAAGCTGAAAACACATTTTAAAACACCCACAATTTTCCTTTATCTTTGTTTTGTGGTTTTTGTTTTTTGGGCTTTTTTTCATAATTCACTAGCTTACACATCAGTGCAGTCTCTAGGTGTAAGGGATCCGGGGAAAAGACCCGCAGTCTGGTTCCTGCTCTAGTGGAACTTTCTGATCTTTTTCACTGAACAATGTTTAATGTCACTGCATCTCCCAGTCTAACACCACCAAGTTAGTCTGCTTAGTAATTTGGGAATGAAGAAAAAAACAGTGGAAGCTTGAAATTTTAGACTATTAATTGAGGCTTTAACTATATCCTTTATTACCTCTTTAGCCATAGAAAAAAAATAAAACCTCTAGAGAGAATTGTGTGCTTTAACACACTGAAACACTGTGTTAAAGATAGTAATAAATATTCTTTGGAACAGAAAAGCAAAAAACATCCTTAAAGAACTTAACTGAGAAGGGCCAGGATTGCTGTTGTTATTAATTTACTTCTTTTTGGGGGAAAGCAAGGCAATTGTGTGAAACAGGAGAGGGAGGAAAGACAAAGAAAGGCCACAAAGACAAAAACACAGTAAACCTACAACATTCGGCTTCTCTTTCTGATGCTGACTGTACTTTCCAATGCGGAGAAAAAGAAGCACAATGCACATTCCTATTAGCTCCCCAAGAACTCATGCTGAGCTTTTTAGGATGTTGATTTAACTGCATTTTGGTCACCAGATCACAAAAGGTTTGTGAAATAAATTATGCTGTCGGGCTAACCTAGACTGTTATTAAACAGAACACCAAAGCTGTCTCTCTCATAAGAAAGAGGAAAAAGGGTAAGGTAAAAAAAATAAAAGTCAAAGCAAATAATCAACTTGTGTATTGCACACATTTGAGACTGGTGGTGGGCTGTCTTGTGAGCCTTCTTCCCTGACCCACCTGGGAGAGATTTTCTTTCAAGGAATATATAATGATGTCACTACAAACCTCCGAGTCCCAGGAGTGGGGGTTGGCAGTTTGGGGTATCTTAGAGAATGGGTGAGTTGCAAATACCTGCTCCTTTTCTGCTGTGGGGTGAGATGAAACTCCTTAACCTTCAGGAGAATCGCTTTGACACCTCTCAAGAGTGCAGCATTTGTCAAATGTGTGTTTGAAAGTTCCCAGCATAATTGCAGAACAAGAGGGTTTCATTACAGTGGCTCTGAAATCATGATGCACAGTTGCTCATCCTGGTGTAGTCAAAGTCAACCTTCCTTTGGCAAAGATAATTGGATTAGATCCATGCAGCTTGATCTTGCAAAGCACTAAGAACCTGGGTGATAACTGAACAAAAGATTTAATCGGTAGTTCAAATTTAATCACGGTCCTGTGGATTTCAGTGAAAGCATGCAAATTTACTGTAGCTCAGAGACTGGTATTCTTTATACAAGAAAACAATATAAATCTTGTTCTTCATTAAAATGCACAGCTATGCAAAAAACCCAAGAACTTCTAGAAATAGAGGACAATAAAACTCTCACTCCTAATCTGACTCATTAGTAAAAAACATATATATTATTATTATTTGTGTTGGAACTATTTTCCAGCACTGAAGACAAGTGGCACAAAATGGTTTGTCTCCATAATCTTAAATTTTGTTAACTTCCAAGAATAGATGATAACAGCTAAACTTCTATCTCATTGTGTCCCTAGTACTTAAATAGTCTTGAATAGCCCCAGAAATTCTGAGAAAGAATAATTTTTCCCTGAATTGACCATGGAAGAGACACTTTCATTGTATATGAACTCTTATACCTGGAACCATTCCTGAATACAAAAGAGGAACTCAGAAATTAAAGATAAACCTCAGACTAGACTGAAATATTACTCACTAGTGTGGATTACAGAATTTCTGAGAAATATTATTTTACTCTTTGCCCCTTTGTGAATGCTGCAAGACAAGACAGTCAGAGTTGTAGCCAGGGTCAGAGTCAAATCCAGGAGCTCTCTAAAGCTGGCAAGGTTTGTAAACACAGCTATATGGGAAAAAAGCTAGAAAAACAAAAGGAGATGCAGCAGGGAGACTTAGCTCCCTGTAATGTCCTTTCCAGGAACTTCTGCCTGAATCAGGTAGAATTTACCTGGTAGCTTTAATTTCTAATGGTCTTACTTAAGTATCATTTGCAGAAATCAAAGCACTTGTGTCTTGTTTCAGGTTAGCTTAGACCTCCATACTGGATCGGCAGTCTTAAATAAAACATAAATAAGCCCCCCCAAAAAACATAAATAAAATAAAAATAGGCCTTTGGACTCCAGAAATTGTGTTTAACTTCTAAATTTTGGACTGTTAACAAACACCCTCCATTTTTATTCCTCGTATCTTATCTGGACAACAGTATACGAAACATCATTCCTTTGCATTTAGCATCTAAAGTGCAAAGGACAAAAGCCGACATACAGATTCTAGATTTATCGCAAAATCATGGTAGAAAAAAGAAAAAAGGAAAGGAAAACCAAGGATCACCATGAGTTAGTCACCCAGGTTCCTGGTTTCTGTTAGGTTCTTGCGTACAAGAGGTCTACTGTCACTATTTTATGTGAAGCTCAGTCCAGCAAGAGCATTGATGAGCCAAGCAAAGGAAACCTAGTTTTTGAATCCCATCAGGAATTTTGGATTGAAATAGATGTTGGGCAGTTCCAGATTCAGGTTATGTTATGGCAGAAATACATGTCCCTAGGGAAATTTAGTCAAAAACCTAAGAACCCATGAAATACAGAGATCATTCAAAAAGCAGATGGCCAAGAGTCAAAGTAATGAGTATATGGGGTGCAGGCTAGGTGGCAGTAAGTATATCGTCTAAATCCTTTTCTGCATCTGCCTTTTAATCTCTTTGGTTTTCAGTTCCCCATCTGTAAAATGGGAAGAACCACTTATATCCTTTCATCCTTTGTTTATTAAGAAAAAAAGTCACATGGGACTCAGCTATATTTTGCTGCATATTACAAACGAAATGCTGATCCCTACTGGGGTCCCTCGGCACTGCTGCTGTATAAATAAATTCATAGCTATGGTTGTCACAGAGGGGGAATATTGACGGCAGGTGAGGAATAGGTAGCAAAAGCAGATTAACTCTTAAGCATCGAGGATCCTGTTTTCCAGTCCTTTGTAAGGAGGAAAAAGTACAGAGAAAAAGAGAAAAATATATGACACACAAGATGAATTATTTCTAAAGGGAATGGTTTTGAAAATTTCTCCACAATGCATCAGCAGCCTGTCTGCAAGCATCAAATTTTTTTTTGCCTCCTTTACACATTTTTTAGCAAATTTCATGCCAGTGAAAGATGTAGGATTGACATTCTTAAATCTCCCTTTTATCCACAGAAAAGATAAAGCATAGTCAGAAAATATGCAGCTTTCCTCAGATTTTCAGACCAACATGCATTCATTTGACCTGGAGGGACACCTCTGCGGGAGGGAAAAGCAGTTTAGTCACCATTCTCATTTTATCCTTGGCCTTGATGCTGAAGTTATTATCCTGAGAATTGAGTGGGATACTTTGGTTTAAGTATGATATGGGCACCTGTTCTTTCTGCTGATGCTATCCAACTCGTTTCACACGGGCCAATGTACAGTCTTCTGTAAACCTCCAGTTTCAACCAGAACACAGTTGCAAGTTCATTACAGCCCAAAACAGTAAATCCTGATTTAGGGGACTACACAGGCCAGTTCCAGTCTCCCAAAGCCATCCAGCCACCCATAACACAGGGCCTTGCCCCAGCACGCCTCTGTGAGATATTTTCCAAGGGGCACATATGAAATTTGGATTTTTGCGAAGGCCACCAGCTCTCACTGCTGTCAGTGTAATATGGTCACTAAATTCCCAAAGACAATATTACTGCAAATCACCTCAAATGTGCTGCAGGCGGTAGAATGATCCCATAATCAAGAAGCTAGGTCTTTGAGGACAAGTTTAATTACTTTAATCTATACAGCCTGGAAAACATAATGGTTAATGGGGTAATCTACTGAAGTATGTGGAATTTTAAGTAGTATAGACTATGCCACTGGATGACACTACTCTCAGCACAGCAGAGATTATAAAACCAAGAGCATAAATGGTGACTGAAGAAAGCCTTAGATGTTCATAAATCAATAATTGATAAAATGTACTCTTGTGTAACTAAGTAGAATTTTATGTTGCAGGTAGAATAAACTGATTACATGATACTATAGTGCTCAGTGGAATTATGGAATGAGCTTCATTCATTCACTCTAATTGCTGCATATTTGTATACAAATGGCTGAAATGGTTCTATCAGTTTTGCAGTCTATAAAACTGCAAGAAAATTCTGCCCTTTGAGTCCACAGATGAAAGCCATGATATTTTCCCAGCATGGGGCACCACGCTCCTGGAAAAGCTGAATATGAGCAGATACGTAGAGGTTGATGTTCTTGATGTATCTGGCCATTAAAGATTTCAGAGTACTTTTCTCATGGGTAGAGGTGTTAACCCCTCTGTCCTGGCATGATTTCAACCTGGGTAACAAGCCACCTGGACCAGATGCTGAGGGAACCTGAGGATGAAGTGGTTGAGCTGTACAGAAATGTACAATCTCTCATTAACATCATCTGATGGAGATATTTTATCTGTCTTTTAAAAAGACATTAGAGATGATCCTGGGAATTACACACCAGTGAGTCTTACTTCAGCAAATGGACTGCAATGTTAATTAAAAGTAGGATTATAAAAAAATCCTAGATAAGCATGATATATAACAGACAAAGAAATGTGTGTTGTGTAAAGGAATATCAAGCTTCTTTAATTTACTAGAATTCTTTGAAAGTATCAAATAAATATTGGATAAAGGACAACTGGCTGACATAATCTATTAGGACTTTCAAGAAGCTTTTGAGAAATTTTCTTACAAAAAGCTGTTAAGGAAACTAAGCTGTCATGGAATATGAAGGAAAACACATTTTAATGGGGCAAAGACTGGATAAGAAACAGAAAGGATAGAAGGGAAATAACTGCTTCTTTTTAAGCAGGCGTTCGCAGAAGCATGTGATACATGCTGAGTTTTTATAGTTTTGGTGGTTTTTTGGCTTTTGTTTGCTTTTTTTTTTTTTTTTTTCTCCTTTTATTATTTGCTGCTAACTGAAAAAAAGTAATTTAGTGGGGTTTGGTGTTTTGTTGTTTTTTGTTTTCTTTTTCCTATGGCATGAAACTGAAATTATTCAATAACTTTGTATTTTATTTGCAGAAAAATACTTACATTTCAGCACATTAAGAGTAGACTTTACAAAGGGAGTTAGTGGAGTGGTGGTTTCTAGAACCAAACCCTGTGAAAATGCACTAAAGGCACATGTAGCCAGAGTGTTCTGTGTCCTTTTCCAGTAAGAGCTATATGCTTGTAGCAGTAGACAGTGTTAGATGACTCAGCTGGGCCTATCCAAGTTTCTGGCTTGCTCAAGTGAGAGACAGTCTAGGCTGGGTGCTGGGTTGGGAGGCAGAGCTGTGGGATGCCTGTAAACTGTAACTTGTCACCAGCTTACATTTATAGGTTGTGTTTCCCTGTGTATATCCCACCTCTTCAGCTTTAACAACAAATAGAAAGACCAAATTTTTAAACATGTGCCGTAATCTTGTAGGAGATTTCACTGATTTTATAATTCAGACTGCATTTCTACTTCCAAGGCCCTTTTTCAGTATCTTGCAGAGTATGACTGTTTTGGGAGTCTGCTGCTACCTCTGCTTTCTCCTGCTATGTGCCTACCCAGCTTGTTCCCTCTCTGTTCATTTGTAAGGCAGTTCTTGCAAAATGAAAGTCTACAGAGAACAGGAATAGAAGGGTGACATAGTCTCTGTCACTCCAAACAGAAAATGTTCCAGTGATCTTTTTTTTTTTTCACACCTTGTAGAATTTCAATTTTCCCTTTTAAAACATGGATTAAACAACGTTGCCAAAAACATATGCTTCTGTGTCAAACATTTCACTTATTCAGGAATCTAGAGGCAGCTGGAGAGTTCTCACTGCCAAAGTGACTTCAACAATTGTCTCTTTCACTTTTAATTGGAAACATGTTCGTTTCAAGCATAGGTGTGGATAACCAATATGTGGCAGTGTTAATTTCCCTCACCATTCAGTGTACATACGTCCTTAGTGACCATTCTTAAATAGCTTGAGGAAAATTATCTGAATCCATTGCCAAAGTGTCCTGTGCTCCTGCAGGTCTGTGATTTGCCATGGCACAGATTTCATCCCCTGATTAAAGGTGGGAGTGGTCAGCACGAGATAAGACATCACCAGTCTCTTGCTCCTTGTAAGACCTGCAGTGAGCCACACCAGAGGGTTACGGATGAGTTACTGAAGCTGAGGGCCTTCTTATTGCATTAGCTTTAACCATTACAAAAGCACAGTTCCAGTATTTGTTGCCCTGCAGATATTTCCTCTGGGTTTTACCTGTCGTGTGGACGGTCTTCCTTATACTGCAGTGTTCCAAACTATGTAGCTACTAATCTTTCTATGCCAGTCACACTCTAGTTATCCATGTTTGAGGAACCTCCTCTCACTCTTCCCTTTCCCTTCTATTCTAGGGGGGGCAGATAGGGAACATTGCTATTAGGACCTTGCTTAAGGACAAAAGTCAACATGTTAAATCACATTGATTTCCACAGCTTTCACATTCCCAACCTGAATTTCTGTGGAGACAGTTGTGACACTCCTTCCCAGCGCTCCCTTCTTTTACCACCCATTTAAAAAAGCTGAGTTTGGCTTGAACCTCAAGTGCTCATGCTGCAGGAAACAAATTGGAGGGAGGTTCTATAACAGTAATATCAAAACCAGTCTGTATCAGGAAAAGGGAGAAGAAACAAGCAACCCACATTTAACAAATGCTGATAGGCAAATTTTCTCATTGGAGATGCATCAGCCCTGCCTTTGGAACTAAGAGGGTAGACAAAACCTGAAAATTAAGGGTTATCAGTTTGTCAAGCAGGACCCACTCTAGGGGTGCCATGGGGTTGGTTGAGTGCTTCATTCTCAGCATCAAATCACATGTGCCTCATCATCCACGACATCATTACTGTGGCACGGCTGGGGTTATATCTCTGAGAAATGTGCCACATATTGACCTACATAGGCGACTGAAAACTTGACCTTTTCTACTCCATGATAGGCTGCCGCATCAGATGATGACATTATCCCACTCTCTCCTTTAATACTGGCTCACTATAACATTCTATGGAAATACCTGTCCACAGTTTTTCCCTTCCTCTAAGTTCCATCCTGTAATTCCTTATGCCTGCTGCTCCTGCAGCACGTTTATTTTCCCTCCATGGTTTTGGGTGCTTTTCTAGTAACTCCAAGAACTCGTACGCATGCCTGTCCATTTGAGACTGATGGGGTGGGTGCTGCTTGTGTTCTGTGCACAAGGAAACCTGGAGAGTTTCCTATTAATCTTGTAAGTTATGCTCAAAATATGACAAGAACTTTACAGATATGTAAACAGATACACAAAAAGCTTGTAATCAAAAGTAGTTTAAGACAATACTTGAGAGAAAGAAAAGGCAGCAGGGAAAGCCTGTGAGAGCAGAGGGCAAGCAGTTTGTTGATCAGATTTTGTCGGGGTTTGTAGTTTTTATATCCTTAATGAACTGGGCTTTTTGAGTTGTAGGGCCTGAAATCTGCTCAGGTGCTCAGAAGTAACTCTCTGTGTCGTCAACAGATACAGGTAAAACACACTTTGCCTGGTGTTAAATGGTTAAATTTCTATTTAAATCTAGGATGAGTTTGGCAATGAATTTTCTGCTGATCTGTTTCTCTTTGCACTTTGGAAATTTCAGCACATGATAACATCCAAGATCTCTGTGTCTTATCTGCCACCCCCCAACACACTCAGCCTCCTGCACCAAGAGGGATCTGGCTCTGGAAGTGCTGGGTTAGGATATGAGGGATGTTGCCATCTAGTGGGTTTTTGTCAGGCAGAAAAAGACTTGGCCAAAATATTCTGCCTCGGATCAGCAAGGGTAGAGGTACAGGTTTGAGGGATATGGAAAATGAAAAACTGTCTTTTGGGCCAGCTTTCTACAAGGGGCACACAGAGCATTTACCTGCTAGCTCTATGTGATCCTATGTCTTTGTGTTAGGATGTTTTGGGAGGCAGGAATACACTATCTGAAAAAAAAAAAAACCCTGAAGGTTTCTTTGCCCCCC
Organism: Platysteira castanea; assembly: GCA_013397175.1. Classification (NCBI taxonomy): domain Eukaryota; kingdom Metazoa; phylum Chordata; class Aves; order Passeriformes; genus Platysteira; species Platysteira castanea. Next base: position 18,229 of record VYXC01002290.1, read on the forward strand.
AGTGTGAGGGGCCAGGCCCCCTGACATGCTTCCTTTTTTGTGTGCAGAGACAGGATTTGGACTTGTGGGTTCTTGTTGGTCCCTTCCAACTCAGTACATTCTGTGATTCTGTTCTGTGGTTCTGGGAGTGAGCACATACAGCTACAGAAATGGTGAAGGGTGAGATTCATCTTCCTTCCCCTTCAAAACCCCTGCTCCTGTCTCAGCTGCAGGGGCACCTTTCCTATTGTTCCAGCTCATCACTACAGCCTTCGTCATGAGGGGACTTTTGCAGTCAGTATTGAAATAAAAAAGGCTTATTCATATGCGGGCAGCTGGTGCAATCCTATCTGTCAGCCCCATGGAAATGAGGAATTAAATAGTAATAATAATCATCATAACAAAATTAGCCCTTTCTTTCTTTAGAACGTTCCATTTGCAGCCGTTGTGCTGGGTACCAGGACCCGCGAGTGCTCAGCGGGGCAACACCCTCCTGCTCCAATCTGCCTCGTATTAACGAGCTGCTTAACTGGGATGTGATGCTGGGATGTGATGCCGGCCAAGCAGCAGCTGCTTGGAGCCCGCCGTTACGGAGAATTAGCCCAAAGTTTATTCTTAGCCCTTCCTCTCAGCTCCCACAACATGTTCAACAGCTTCTGCATTTTGTAATGCCTCCTTTCATCGCCATGGCAACCGCTAAAACTTAAGGTGTGTACGACTTGCACGCTCTCCGTGCTGCAGGCTGCTCGCAAAATGAAACCCTGGGTCTGCGCTCCTTCCCGTTGCTGCGGATTCAAAGGGCCACAGTGTGCTGGAAAGGCATCTGGGAACATGTGTTTGCAAAGTACTTTAGACACAAGAGTGTGATTCACTGTTTAAGAGAGTCTGTGAATCTGATTTTCCTATCCAGTTAGTCATTTGAGCTGGGTTAGAGGAACTGCCGCTGCTGGCTGAGTTGCTTCTGCTCTTCGCGTTGTTCTGAGCCGGCTTTGGCAGAGCCCCTGTGTATTGTTGCCTCGTAAAATGCAGCCTCAAATTGTTGGCAAGCAGTCAGGTAATGGGGAGGGTAGTAAGAGCAGCACGATCACAGGTAGATCTATAGGATGCAACTTGGTGCTGAGAAACTGCCAGCTTCTACCAAATGGCAGATTAAGGAGCCATTTCCCCCTTAAAAGAACTTGCTTTTATACCTGAGTTACTCACTACGAGCAGTCAGACTTCCCATTCAGCTGATGGCTGTGCCAGTCTGCCTCGAAAATACCAAGAAAAAGGGGGAAAAAAAGTGGATTTCTCAGGACTGAACCCTCCAAATGTCAGGCAGGCAAAGTTCACTGTACTCCTATATAGCTTTATTTCACCACTGTGGGTATATCCAGCCCTGGTTTGGCTGAAGGAGCAGCCTAGGGATCTTACCTGCAAAAGCAGACACTGCTTTACATTAAAATCTTTCCTAGTGAAGCCATTTTTCCTTTCTACAAAACAACTTTGCTGTGAATCAAATCCTGCAGCCACTAATAGCTGTCCCTATGGAGAAATCCTACAGAATAGAAAAGGATTGAAACCTATAGGGGTTTACAGAAATTAAATTGGATTCTATAGAAATTACACTAAATAGCCCCTTAATTTAATAAAGGATGCTACCCCTTCTGTAGAATTTTTGCATCATATGATAAATCTGAAGGGAGAATAATATCCCTGCAAACAGAATTGTTCAGATTGCTTTAAAAATCCTATAGAAAACTTATTTCTCTCTCTCTTAATTTTGCTAAGTCTTTTTCCTTTGCACCAGTGGCTTGAAATCGTAAATCTCAAAGCGTTTCACAAAGAAAGAGCACAGCTGTCTGGAGATCATGCAGCCCACCTAGTGCCACTTCCCATGCCTGGGAAAATCAATCCAGGTAGTCCTGCACTCTGAAGTCACCTTTTCAAACAGGATGCTTGCAGCATTTGAAGCTGTTCCTTTCTGTTTTGGGAAAAGAATGACAAAAAGTCCCAAACACCCCCCTTTCCTCCCTTTTCCCCCAAATACCTAATCTACCCAGAAACCAGGGAGTGTGAGTCATTTTAAGCTGTTTCTTCAACATGACTTCAGCTCAGTGGTGTGCCCTACAACCTGCAGAGATTTGGAGCCGATTAGGTTACAATCGCAAAATGAATCCTTTTCTTTTTATGTATTAATCAGATTTTATTTTCTTTTAATACACTTAAATTATAAAAATACATAGAAGCATAGAGCATGGATAGAAAAAGTGAGTTGCTAATTTTTTTTTTTCAGTTCTGCACTAGAACCTGCTAAAAATGTTTGTATTTTGATGTGTGTGTTGTGTTCAAACTGACACCCCCAGCTGCTTTATATTTGGTGGCTAGTAATCTTTTCCATTATATTTTGAAAAGAACAGATTTCTTCTTGCCTAAAATAAGCAACCAGCTACAAGGAAGCAATGGCTACAGTGTGGTTTGCTGTTTTGTTGCATGCTTAAAATACTGGTGTTCTGTGAAAGCTGCAGGTAAAACTGAACCACAGCTGCTTGTACTGCTGGAAATTATAAAATGAACCCTCATGTAGTGAATATCAGGATAGCTGTTTTGACTTGAGTAGAATTGATTTGATTTACACTACATATGAGCATTTTTTTTTCTATTTTATGTATTTGTATTTTAATTTTTATAATTTTTTTAGTTCTTATTGTCTGGTCCAGTGTACGAATGCATTCAGGGATAGACAAATCTGCTAGAGAAGAGTGTGGTGGTAGTACAATGTGTATGTGCCCTACTATTCTGGGAGGAGGGGGAATCTGCTCTGTGCATCACACCCAAAGGGATTATCTGGTGGTGAGGTGACACAGAACACATACTGGCCTGAAATTTAGCTCTAGGATGGTTAAAGACCATACTGTAAAGCCACAGAGATGGTAGCAGCGATCACAAATGTCAGCCTAGGCTGTTTGGGGGATGTCACAGTGAGAGACATGCAAGAAAAACTGGGCTGGCAGAGGAAAGCTCTAAAAGAACGGCACTTTAGGAAATTTCTTTAAGAATTCTTATTAATGCTTGTAAATAAAAATAGGTGGCAAGATCTCACCTGCAAATAATACTACCTGAACTCTCAATCTAAATTGATCAGGGCAGCATACACCTTCAGAAAGGGAATCTCAAACCTTCTGTACCTGGATATATGTGTGTGTATGTACCACACTGGCAGGGTATTTTTGCCTGTATGGTTTCAGGAAATTTCCTCTGAATAATCTGAGTTGAGCAGCTGGTCAGCTGCAAAGCACAGTACATAATATTCCTACCCAGCAGCTTATCCAAGCCAGGGAGGGAGATCAGCCACAGTCCTGAAAAGTCTTAAGGTGTTGGTTTTGTTTTTTTTTTCCTGTTTTCTTAGGCTTTCATGGAGAGAGGAAAAGAATGTATCAAATGCTGAGGATAGACAGTTGCTCCCAGAGCATCGAACAGCTGACTGGGGCAGTATCACTAGATTCCTTATATAAAAACAAGATTGTCACAATCAGGACAGCAGTCAACAGGGATAAGAAAGGAAATAAATCTAACATCCATTAGAAACAAAACTACAGAAACCTGTTTTTCAGCAACTAACTAAAAGGCCCCATACTGTCCCGGAATATTCCTGCCAACCTATACACCTAAAAGCCTGTGAGATAGTGCAAGATCATTGTAATTAGAAATGGATCCAGAGATGTTTGGTGACTGCTGGGCTGTAACATCTGATGACAACGGATCAGTCATCCTTCCTGGAAGAACATCCTTTCATGGTTAGGCTGTTCTGGGAACCAATCCCCACTTTTCCTAAAAATGCTTTAAAAATTAAACATAAATTTTCATCTTCCCTAGTTAGTTGAAACTGGCTAAGATCTCCAAAAGTTTAGTGGGGCATAGGGAGTTAGAGTCAGGCAGAATGATCATGATCATATTTTGTTTCTGCAGGAAGTCAGGAACCAAGATCCAAATAAAAAAAGATTCTTGAACTTATATTGGCAAGCATAAGAATCATAAATCTGGATCCTCACCTCTTATGAAGCCCAAAGGAAATAACAGCACAGGACAAAGGTTGTAACACTCTCCGAAATGTTATGGGGTCCTGATACCTGCTTGGCTCTCATGCAGCTTGGCAGAGAAGAGTATAAGTTGTTCAGGTTACAAAACAAGCAGTATAGCCAACACTGAAATCAATAAGACTATGCCTGAAAGCAAGTCCTCCCTGTAGAGATAAATAACCACCGCAGTGACTCCTTGCAGGCTGGCAGGCAAAGTGGGGGGAGAGCAGACAGCAGGGAGAGACTGGGACCAGCTTGTGGCTCACCTGCTCTCCAGCTGAGCGGTCACCTTCTCATTAGCCATAGGTTCCTTGTCCAAATTAGGGGGACAGATTGTTCCCATGTAAGTCAAAGAAGCTTCAGGACCACCCTCAGCAGAGACCCTCTTTCAGAGAATGATATGAGTTATGTGCTGGTAAATCAGGTTTATTTCTAGGACCCTGTGCTGGCTCAAAGGCCCTTACTGCTTCTAATTTTTATTTAAAAACTAATTTAATGTTTAGTCTGGTGGTCTAGTGGCCATGTGTTTATTCAGTGGTCAGCAAAGTGAAAGAGACTCCTTCAAAGGCCAATCTAGAGCAAGTCCATAGGGACAATTTCACCATCAGTTTCAGTTATTCTACATTTTTGCAGGTATCACAAAATATGTGCACAAACACATATTTTACTTTATTCCTCACTCTCATTTAATACCCTCTCCCCATAGTACTAGCACATTTTCTAATCTTTTTTTTTTTCCTGGATTTTTCAGTAAGATCTGGCTAACCACAAGGCCATCTGAGTGCTGGTGCTGTGTCACAGAGGATAGCTGTCTGCTTTCATAACAGTGCAGCCTTAGATCACCTTAAGGGTGACCACGCTCTTAAGTTAAGCACATGGCATAATTACCATCCTGAAACTGAGGTGTGCAACAGCTGAATACTCACTTGTTTGACTCTCTTCACCTTTCTGCTGTCCCAAGACATTTTCTTCTCAACCTGTTCCCTTGGTGTGCTGGCCCCAAGCATTTCTACACGGCCACTGAGTAAACCAGATCAAAGTACTGAGCCAGCTGAAAAATCCTGTTCACAAAAAAAACAACCAACCAACCAAAGAGGTGACTTTCCAGTGAACCCTTTTCTCTTGCACAGACCATGCAAAGGGGTGCAGGAACTGTTTAAACTAGTGAAATGATGAAGTGTGCCCTCCATTTCAGGAGCTGCTGCTGTTGCTCTGAAGTATTTCTTTACCATAGGAGTTCTCAGCCGTGCTGCTTCCATATCCCTTGTGCTACAAGAGACCTGAGAAAAAGACCCATACAGAAAGTTTAGCACCAGGGGAAATTGTAATGAACATTTTAAATTCATTTACGACCCTTTTATTTCACCCAAATGTTTTCCAAGGATTCCAGAGCTGAGCTTCGGGATCACAACCATTGCATGGCTTTAATTAACTGGTGCATGTACAATACACTGAACATAAACAAAGTATCTCTAAATGCTAATGGTTGTTATTGAACCCCCATGCTTCTTAGTGCAGTAATAACTGGTACAAAGCCTAACTTACTAGTATACAAGAACCAATTGTGTATCTTCCTCAAGGGATATTTATCTTCACAGCATGATTGCTAAGATAAATGCTGAAGTTTAAAATTCAAAAGTACTTACTTCAGGGCATTATGGCAAGACAACAAAAATATAAAGTTGACAGAAGAAAAGCTTACGCATATAAATTATGTAGCCTTTTAATTGAAATATATTTCATAATAGATTTTATAGCCAGCAGATTATTTTTCAAGGCATTTCTTTTTTTTTCCTTAAAAATAATTTGTAAAAGGCACTTTTTCCCCCCCCTCACCATAGCTTTATAGAAATATAGACCAAAAAAAAAAAAAAATTGAACAGCAGAGCATTGCAATTTTAGCCATAATAGTCAACATAACAATTAGAACAGTTTGTTACGAGGACAGGGAATAGGGCTGTCTGGAAGAAAAGCACTACAGCCAGCACTGTTGATTCACTGTGTTGAGCACTGTTTCCTTTCCATCTGAAGGGGAGCAATGCCACACAGCAGCTGTTGTAGGAATAGCAGCCACAGGAGACGTCGTCTCCGGCAATGATAAGCCAGGCTGAGAGGTTTAGCTTTATTTTATTTCCAGTTTTCCGTTTACAGAGTTTTTGGTGTACTGTTTCTTTTCTTCCTTAGAAATGACATGAATTTTTAAAGTTCTCAGTGGCTGCCATAACCCAAAAGAAAATTTTCATGCACATCCCTTGCAAGGCACTGCACATCCCTTGCAAGTCAACTAAGCAGTTCTAGTGGAAATGGGACTGATATTGCCTGCGAGATTAGAAGCACTGTGAAGATCTGGCTTTAGCACACATAGACATGACCCATGTGTTTTCCATCTGCATTGATGACTGTTGTCCTGTCTGTAACTCCAGCTTTGCATCTCACTCAGCAACTGAAAAGGGCTGAAAATGAGCTGTGCCGGTAGCCTCAGTCTCACATGTGCACTGCCTGTTCTATTTTCACCCAAATAGGAGAAAAAAAAGTGTTTAAGAAATCTTTCTAAAAATCCACCTGAGCTACTGGGCAAACAGAAAAGAGAAAAAGTCAAAGTGCACTTGGGAGTAGGTGTGGGTCAGCATCTAACTGACAGACATCATCCAGAAAGAGAGGGTTCTGTTTCTAGGAATTAGGAGATATTAGATCAGCAACAGCCCTGTGAGAAATTTAATTGAGGAGCTTTCTGCTTTTATATCTGGCAGCTCTCCCTCTTTCCAGAGGTGTTATTTAATCTAGCCACCAAGTCACATCTGCAGTTTTAATTAGCATGTATGTGTCTCTGTTGTTTTTCCTTCCCCGTGTAGCACTCTGAGCACCAACGCGTATCAGGCCCTTCAGAGTGAGCACATTTATTTTAAGTACCACCGGGCCAAATTCTGATTTTCAGTAATTTCCCCATAGTCCTGTGGACCTCAGCAGGACCGCTCAGATTTTCACTCATCTTGCTGAGAACAGAATTTGGCTCAGGGTATTTGAAAGCCTTGTTATCAGTGAGGCAGGCTGTAGAGTTGCTTGGTGCTCTAATTTTTACCTTGTTAGTGGCAAGGTTATCTTTCAGGCTAGTTTTTTCATTGCAAGTTGTAGGTTCCAGCACAGTGGTATATGCTTTAGGTTGTTCTCACCAGTGCAGAAGCATAATAATAATAATAACAATACTATTAACAATAATGAACACAATAATAACACCCAAAGAGCAGATGCACAATAAATCTTAATATCAATAAATATTACAAAGATTCTCATGATCATTTATTATTTCAGAGATGGAGGAATTGAATGAAAGAGAAGATAGTTGCCTGAAGCCACACAGAGGAGAATTAGGAAAGACAGGAAGACAAATTTAATTGCCTGTCCTGTGCTCTGTCCACAGGACAACAGCTCTGACTCCTCAGTGCTAGGTGCAGCCATGGTACTATCTGCATTCTCTTAATTGAAAAAAAAAAAACAAAAAAGACCAAGAAAACAAAACAAAAACCAGCCAACCAACCAAAAAAAAAAACCCCAAACCAAACAAAACAAAACCTGAAATGAACTAAAAACCCACAAACAAACAAATGAACAAACAAACAGAAATGAAAAAAGAAAAAGATCCAGTGGAAAAAGGAAAAGGATTATCAAAAGGCCAAACATCGTTAGAAAGAATTTTTAACTGCCTCAATGAAGAATAATGCCAAATGCCTCAGGTTCTGTAGACAGGTGTACTGCCATGGCAGGTGATAAATGTTGAGGCTATGGCTCTTTATACTATCAGTTCCAAAGTCTGGAGCCTTCAGTTTCCACGTTATTATTTCAGCTTGTATTGGTTTTGCATGACAAGATTTTGGTAGCAGGGGGTTAGAGGGGTGGTTTCTGTGAGAAGCTGCTAGAAGCTTCCTCCTTGTCTGGCAGAGCCAATGTGAGCTGGATGCAGGGTGGACCCCACCCTGGCCAAGGCCGAGCCCATCAGTGATGATGGTAACACCTCTGGGATAACAGAAAGGGGGAAAAAAACCTGCACAAGAGCAACTGCAGCAGCAGAGAGAAGTGAGGGTATCCGAGAGGAACAGCCCTGCAGACCCCCAGGGCAGTGCAGAAGGAGGGGCAGGATCTGCTCCAGGCTCTGGAGCTCAGGTTCCCCTGCAGCCCCTGGAGCAGCCCATGGTGAGGCAGCTGTGCCCCTGCAGCCCAGGGAGGGCACGGGGAGCAGAGATCCACCTGCAGCCCCTGGAGGAGCCCAGGCTGGAGCAGGGGGATGCCCACAGGAGGCTGTGACCCCATGGGAAGCCTGTGCTGGAGCAGGATCCCGGCAGGGTCTGTGGCCTCGTCGGGGATCCACGCTGGAATGTCTTTCCTGAAGGATTGACCCTGCGGGAAGGGATCCACGCTGGAGCAGTTCATGTAGAGCTGTCTTCCATGGGAGGGACCTCATGCTGGAGCAGGGGAAGGGTGTGAGGAATCCAGCACCTGTGGAGGAAGGAGTGACAGAGACAGCGTGCGATGAGCTGACCACAGCCGCTTTCCCCATCCCTCTGTGCCACTGGGGGGCAGGAGGTCGAGTAAATTGAGAGTAAATTTGAGTCGAGAAGCAGGGGAACGGCGGGGGGAAGGTGTTTTAGGAATTGGGAAGGGGTTTTATTCCCATTACCCTACTCTAATTTTCTTGGAAACAAATTAAACAGTTTCCCCAAACTGAGCCCATTTCACCCATGTTGGTAACTGGTGAGAGACCTCTCCCCGTAGCTTATCATGACCCAGAAGCCTTTTGTTATATTTTCTCTCTCCTGCCCGGCTGAGGAGGGGAGTGGCAGAGTGGTTTTGCTGGGAACCTCGTGTCCAGTCAGGGTCATCTTACCACACAGCTGGAAGTAAGCCTAGAAGTAAATTGTGTAATGTATCCTCTGCTGTGGATTCAAACCACTATTTATTACCTGAAAATTTAGTGCTTGCACCTCCATTTGTTTTTCAGATTCACTCCAACAGAATCAGTATTTGTATCTTTTCTCCATAGGTGTCTCCTGTGGTTTATTGAGTTTTTGCTCGAGCTATATGTCTGTCTGTTTTGCACTTTTTTCTGACATCATAATGAAGAACAGTAATAAAAAAATATCTTGTAATACTAGGGATCATCCTTGTAAATAAGTTATGTAAATGAATTGCAAAAAAGAAGAAAAGCTATTATCTAAAAATTTTAATAAAGAAAAAAATGGAATCTGAAAAAAAAGGAAAGAAAAAGGGGTTAGGACAGAGTGCTGATGATCTTTCAGAAAGCACAGATTTAATTCCCAGCACTTCCGATTTCATTAAGAACTGCAGCCTTTTCCACTGGCAGCACAATTCTTGAGCTTGACAAAAACAGATGGGGAGGATGGTGGAAGTGGTAAACTCCAGAAGTAGCACTCTGTCTTCTAAATCAGGAGGTCACACCTTCAAGTCTTGACTGAAGAACTCAATCTTCCCCAGATCCCACAAACCCTGTTATACAGGTACTTGCTTATATGAGTCCCTGAGTGACAGATTAAAAAGCTCCCTCCTGGTGACTTATTCCCAGGGAAAGACACAGTGCTCTCAGAAGAAAAGGAAAATACAAAAACCTCATCAGAATAATGGAGGGGAGCTATTGCATTCCTCAAGTGCCATGTAATAACCTGTGCCTGTGAAATGCCCCAGCTGGCAGAGCAGGGTCACAGAGAGAATAAAGACTGTTTCACTCTTCTGGTGCTAGAAACATAGCTACCTATTTCCTTCAGGAATCTGTATTAACTCTTTCCACATCTGGTAGTCAGCACCCTTCTCCAGCCACGACATCAGGATGTTTG
>VYXC01002290.1:38520-56291 GCA_013397175.1 Platysteira castanea
TTACATGGGGGAAAAAAAAAAAATCAATCCGTGATTCTTAGAAAGGAGAATAAAAAAACAGCTGGAGGGACATTTATCAGCTGTAAGCCATTAGCTATTAATATTCTATAAAATCTTAAGACACGAATCCTCATACACAAAGTAATCACAATATTAAAAAAAAATTAAACTGNTTTCAGTCTTCCAAACAAGGTAGGCTGAGATTTCATATTGGTAAGACTTTTTTTGCCTACGATGAAAGACAATAAGTTCTTCCAGACAAATGGAGAAATATGGCCATATATTCAAGAGTTTCCTTTTTCCGAGGTCCCAAATCTCTACTATAACTTCATTAAATTCTACAAAGATATATCAGTAGATAATTTCTTCCCTAAATTCCAAAGTTTTTAATTACTTATTTGTGTTGTTATTTTCATCTCTGGTACTGTGTGCTTATCAAAGTGTATTTCTTTGCTAGAACAATCAGAATTCCTTGTGTTACTTATAATAAATAAATGCTCAATTGTAAGAGTGTCCTCAGGGAAAGTTCATTAAAAAAAAAAGAAAAAAATAAATGAAAATGCCAAGAAATAAATGGTTACTGTGATTGCACTTGTTTTGATATAATATGCAAAATCTAATTTGGCTGTTATTTTGCAGACACACATACACATTCACCAAGACACATACACATGGACTATTAAAGAGAAAACTTGAAGTGATGTTTTATTAGCAACCATATTTCAATTTTTTATTATTATTATTTTATTACAAATCTTTATGTTATGACCCTATTTGATGCATGTGCATTGCTGTTTAGAGAAAAGAAATATATTATTATTTACAGTGTTGGTGGCTAGAGGCTCCAGCTGTTTTCCAGTTGGTTTTGTACTAAGGATTGTGCAAATGTAATAACAGAATAACATTTCCAAAAAGAGTTTAGTTTGAACACACAAAATAGGGGTGCAGCAGCAGGAAGGCAAAATGATGAAGTCAAGGTTCCATGGTTGGAAAGAGCACAGAATCTTGACAATCTTATAATCCTGTAATTTTCAGTTTAATCAACTACCCAGAGTTAAAAAGTTTTCTGAGATGCCATGACATATTCTGAGGAGTGAGCTAAATTATAGATTTCAGATTGGAATATCTCTCTCAGAAGTGATAACACTTCCTTGTTTTAGGAAACCATTCTTGGTTGGGATATGGTTCTGTAATTACTGGAACATACTTTACCAGAGAATTAAGAGAGAAGACAAAAAAAAGCAAACAAAAAAAGCAAGTAGGTCATGATGACCTCTTATGCATGTTTCCTGATGGGAATATATAGTCAGTGAGAGTTCATATACTGTGAGTTCCTGACTTCTGTAACTTGAGTGTTATTTCCAGTTCCTGGGGTGTTTGTCTGTTTGTTTTCCTCAGAAAAGTTGTGCAGAGATCTGAATCAAACTCTTTGAAATGAGAAAATCTCATCCAAACGAAAAGGGACCCAAATTACATGTTTTCATTTTCTGGGTGACCACAGAGAAACTGGGTATTTGTCTTTCTAACAGTGATGATTTAAAAGCACTGAGCACTGATTTTATTTTTTTAAAAAAGCATTTGAGCTCTGCATGAGGCTGAAAATACCAAATTCATGACAGGGAAGACTGAATAGTCCGTCTTCAGCATTTCTTGGGTACTTGCATAGGTGCTACCTGTTCATCTCAATGTCTCCAGGTACTCCATGCTCTTTGTTTTAAACTCCAAGCTAAAACAACTGACAATTCTTCTACACAGTACAGGAATAAACTGGGGGGAAAAAAAAAAAAAACCAAAAAAAACTAAAGGAGCTTTTCAAACAGAGGTAGACAGCTTTAAGGAGTCTGAGTTATCTAATCTTATTAACAGGCTTGTTTCTGTAATAGCGTAACACTGGGTTACATAATTGCTTCAAATTTCATATTTGAAAATTTTATGTAGAGGAGGAAATTGAAGCTTCTGACCACCTCTCTTCCTCCACCATACTTTTAACTTGTGAGGTTGGAGTCTGTGTACACTGACTTTGCTTCTTTAGCTTAGAAAATGACTCTGACCAGATTTCATCTCTGTCTTTGAGCTGTATTACCTTTAGAGACAGTTTTTAATTTAAATTGTCCTAGATGTATGTTGTAGTTCCAGGAAGCTTTCAAAACAGAGGATTTTTTTTTTTTCAAAACTTTGAAAAATAATAATTAAAACCACAGGAAATAATTGCTGCATCACCAGGGTGAAATAACAGGGCAAAAATTTATCAGAAGAAACATCTCACGAGCCTTGCCTCTCCATTATTGATGCCACAGAAAATTCTGGGATCCTGTCTGAGTTTTTACCCAATTATGCCTCTTTTCTGATTCAACATCACAATTCTTGTGATGTGTGGGACTGACAACCCTCCTATATACTCACAAGTTTATCACTTTACTTGCTTAAGTGTGCTGGCTATGCAACTCACCTGACAGAATGTCTGTCTCAGCAGCCTGATGACACCATGATCTCCAAACTTTAGGATACAAACTTTAAGATACAAACTTTAGTACAATTTGATGTTCCTTCATCCTTTACTGGATGATGGGGGTAAATACAATAACAAAAGAAAAGACTGGGTTACTTAATGCCTTCTTTGCCTTAGTCCTTAATAGTAAGAACTGTAGTTTTCCAGGCACCCTGAGCTGGCAAACAGGGATGGGAAGCAGAACAGAGCCGTCATAATCCAAGGGGAAATGGAAAGTGTCCTGATACTGCACCAAGACATGCGTGTGTCTACGGGGTCAGATGAGACCCACTCGAGGGGACTGAGGGAACTGTCAGAAGTGTTCCGAGCCATTTTCCACCATTTACCAACAGTCCCAGCCACCTCGAGTCCTGTGTTCAGTTTTGGGGCCCTTGCTGCAAGAAAGATATTGAGGTGCTGGAGCGGGTTCAGAGAAAGGAGCAGACCTTTCTGGAGAAGGATCTGGAACACCCTCACAAAGTTTTAGGAGCTGCTGAAGACTCTTGAGTGGCCTAGCTGGGAGAAAAGGAGGCTCAGGGGGGACCTTCTCACTCTCCACAATTCCCTGACAGGAGGGGGCAGCCAGGGGTGGGTCGGGCTCTGCTCCAGGGAACAAGGGACAGGACAAGGGAAAACAGCCTCGAGTTGTACCAGGGAAGGTTTAGATGGTATATTAGGGAAAACTTTTTCATCAAAAGTCAAGCCCTGGCACAGGCTGCTCAGGGCAGTGGTGGAGTCACCATCCCTGGAGAGATTTAAAACATGTAGATGTGGCACTTGGGACATAGTTTAGTGGTGAGCATGGCAGTGGTAGGGGAATGGTTGAACTCGATAATCTTAAAGGTATTTTCCAGCTTTAATCATTCAATGTTTCTGTAATTTTACGATATCATGCAAACAATGAAAATGTCAAAGATCAGGAGGTTTCATATTCACAGAGATGGCAGAAAAAACAATTTAAACATAATATGGGGTACCTGCCTTTAGAATAGCTCTCTGAGAATTAAAGTTGTATTTATTAGGAAAAAGAAAGAAAGAAGCATATCCAAGTCTTTCCATTTTATTATTGTTCAATCACATGTAATATTCAAGACTTCAAGCCTACAGTAAAAGCATTGGCAATCAAATAAAAAATTACTAATCATAAAATAAAAAGGGTAATGATAACATTTATTCTAATAAGCACATGGTTTAAGCTAGTAAAATAAAAGGGAATAATTGCCATTCTTCAAGTCATTACAAAGAGAAGTAAGAGGGTAGAAAGGAGTGACAGCAAAATTAAAAATAAAAAAAAAAAAAAAACAACCCAATTGTATTACTAGAAAAACATAATGTCAGTGGTTTAGAAAACACATTTTCTAAAGTTTTAGCAGGCTTAGCCATCAATAAATTTCAAGAAAAATATACCCTTTATACATGTATTTTTCTGCAGCTTGTCTGCATTTCTGATACATTGTTTAAATGGGTTTCGCCTGCCTTAATAAGGCACATCATTTGAACAGAAACCTCACTGTGTGATAACAGGCAACACATAGCGAAAAAATGCCTCGAGCTTTTTTCCTTGCTATATTTGGCTCTCTGGGCTAAGTCGATTTGAGTTGGGCTGATTATAATAAGCCAGAAAGTCACTACGAACTAATTATTTTCTGTTCATTTATGTGATTAATGGTGAAAACTTGGATAACTTTTACATATCTTGAGTCCCATATAATTAATCATCTTGAACTTTACAAAAAAAATAAAAAATAAACCCCTCAAGGTGCCCCTGGATTTTCTTCCAAAGCATTGGAGTTTCACTGGCATTAGCTCATGCGACTGACAAAATCAGGGGATGTTTTGCAAAGAAGTGACATGTTTGTGCAAGTCCTCAGCGGGCATTGCTGAATTTCTTCAGCCACCAAATATTAGGAAATTAAAAATGTGGTAGCAAGTAAGTTATTGGGTGAACTGCTGACAGTGCTGGGGGTAAAAAGGGGGGCTGGGGGGGAAGCAAACCACAACATACAAATGAAAAAGGACCTATCCTCCAGAGAGACTACATGGCTTGAAGGAACTAGTATGGGGAAGACAGTTGTTTTGGATCAATTTGTTGTCAGCTAAATCAAGCTCATAATAAGCCCAAATCCTGAGGCAAATGCTAGCATCTGATAAAGCTAAAACACCCTCTTCATACTGTCAGGGTAAAGAGTTTCTCCTACCTTTCTCCTATTTCCTTCTTACTTTACCCTTCACGTGTTTTACAGGTAGCCTGGAAACTGAAATGTATGCTTAAAACATGAAAAAGGTGAAACTGCATATTTCTTCAGGGGGACTGACTTTGTTTCCCCTGTGTAATGAAGACTGACCAGATGGTAGAAGGTGAATATTGCCCTTTAGGAAAGAGGAGCAATCTCTTGAACAGTGACAATTCAGTTGCCAAAGTGCAACCCTGTCTAGCAGCACAGGTACATGTGAGAGGATGGCTTAGCAGTGGGATATGCCAGTCTACATCCAGTCTCATGTCCTGCACCATCACAGCTGCAGGATTACCAAAGTAGTGCAGATGGACTCTGAAGTTCACTTGGTTCTTAGGGCATGCTCACACAGAAATTGGAAATTGCAGACAAACAGAATTCATGCTCAGAATCTCAGATCATGTAGACTTTCAGAGAACTGAAAAGTTTCATGTTTGCTCTGTAGTCTAGGAAATGAGGATGGGAATTTTGGTTCAAATAAATTGTTGTTAAACCACCCTCATAATTTTGTCAAAAACACATTAATACACCAGATGATTTTTCCTTATTCCTGTAGATTTACCCTTTGCAGTACTAGACAGTTAAACCTTCTAAATAGTAGTCCCTTTCGCTGCTCTCACAGGAAGTCTGAGCCAGTTCCATTTTCCATTCAAGAATTTAAAATTAAATAATGTAGTGGTTAGAGGAGGAATCCACCTGTATTTAGTCATTAGAGGATTTTAATTTGCTATTGCCTTAACTGGGCTTGCACAAAACCTGTAAGTCAATCGTGTCCTGTCTAAACCCTGGGAGAGTAAACAAGGCTTAGCCTGTAATTTCACTCCATGCCAGGCCAAGCTGAAATCAAGTTCATCACTGTGGAAGGCCAAGGAAACCTATCCATTGCTCTTTTATATGGGGGCAACATTCATCTTTTGAGATATTCCTTGAAAAGACTCCTCCTTTCCAGTATGGCCCCTGAGGAGAAGAATCTGTGTTCAAAATCATCTTCTAGGATTGTTACAGCTACAGAATTTGCAGTTACTGAATCAGCCTAGGTGATCTATTTGAAAGCCTTCTGTGATTTCCCATGTTGAAAATGAAGATGTCCAGAAGTGGTTGTGAGAATGGCATAGTTGTATCTGCCACCACCAATGTCCATTTGACACTGATTTTTATGTACTCTGTTATTTAGGTGATAAGGTACACATTGGTTCAGGCTGGACGGTAATCTCTTGCATAATTTCAGCAAAGAATGGGAGGGAAAAGCTGGCATGCCAAGTCCTTGACAAACGGCTTCTTTTGTCAGAACCAGTATCTTCACTAAGGAAGGCAAGGAGAAGAAAACCTGAGGAGAGAGCTGGCAGG
Organism: Platysteira castanea; assembly: GCA_013397175.1. Classification (NCBI taxonomy): domain Eukaryota; kingdom Metazoa; phylum Chordata; class Aves; order Passeriformes; genus Platysteira; species Platysteira castanea. The sequence goes on from VYXC01002290.1 coordinate 44,590, forward strand.
TAAGCATGAATTGACAGTAATTACTTGAAGAGGACCTAGCAGAAATTCTCTGAGATCATACTTCTTCAGGGAATACACTAGACGATCATCACATTGTGCTGTAATTATTACACCCTTCCCAGTCATTCCCTTTGCCTCACAACTGAATTACCCACTAGTGAAAAGTGTCATCCTTTTGTTTAAAAAGCATGGGGGAGGGGGACAGCCTAAGGGTTGGAACAGAGGAATGTCTGGATATGAAAACATTTTGTCTTTGGCTAGTGACCCCTCCCTACCTTTACACAGTACCAGTTGAAGATACTGACTAAATGTAAACATCTAAACAGAAGTGAGTTGCACTAGATTCTCTTTATAGTCTTATAGGTTCCCTTTATAGTTGGGGAAAAAAAACCAGGAACTCATAAAGATAAGATTCACCTCACCCTGAAACAGCTCTCTGAGACAAAGAAATATTGCCTTGTTTTTCACCTTTGACTACACAGAATGTCTCAAGGACTAAATCAGATGCTGAAGACTTAAATCTGATGGAGCAAATCTCACTGTTGGGTTCTGTTGGTTTCGGATAGGATCACAAGTGGCCTGGGAAAATCTAGGGGAAAAAAAATGTAAATATGTGTTTGCAAGCTTTAATACTAGCAAAACTATTCAAAGGCAAACTTACCACTACGGTGCACTTGAGTTCAATCAAGGATAAGCACATGAACGTGCTAAAAAAGACATTGTAAATTGTTTCATGGGGGTTTTTTTGTGCTTGGGTTTTTTTTGTTTTTTTTTTTTAAACAGTTCTTAAGCTATGATTTTCAAATTGCCTGGCTGCACATGCGTAATTATGCCCCAGTTTCTTGTCAGTAACTAGTATAAAGAGTATCCGGAATGCATTGAAGCCATCAAATCTTGTAGGTTCTTCTCCACACTGAACTGGGGCATGCTACCTCCACTCCTGACAGTCCCAGAGCAGATAACACGAGTTACAGTTTTCTGTGGGTTGAACTGGATTTAGTCGTGTTGCTTTTCCTGTAGTCCCATCCTGCAAAGAGGCAGACAGGTGAAGTAGGGGAAAGTGAAAAGTGCAGGGAGTGAGCAATCTCAGAGGTGTTCGAGGACAGTAGTGAGTTTGAGGACAGCATAAAAAATGAGAACAGAGTGGGGGTAGTGAGGGGGCTTGGTGAATTCATCTCTGTTAAATCTTTGTGAAAAAGCAAGCCAGAGGCAGAGATTATGGACAAAATTCCAGCCTGAGACATCTTGAGGTCAAAAACTCTCTCAGATGATAGCAACTCATGTTTCAGTTGTTGCTGAGCAGTGTTCACACAACATCGAGGACTGCAGTATCTTACTCTGCTCTGCCAGTGGCCAAATTGGAGGTGCCCAAGGAGGGGACACACTGGGCATAGCTGATCCCAATCATCCAAAGAGACATCCTATTTCATATGACATTATACTCAACAACAAAACCTGGAGGAAAGAGGAAGAGGGGCTGTTCAGGGTTATGGCATTTGTCTTCCCAGGTAGCCATTGCGCACAATGGAAACCCAGTTCTCCTGAGGATGGATAAACCCCTGCTTGCCTGTGAGAAGTGATTAATTCATTCCTTGTTATGGTTTTTTTTCTTCCACATGTGGGTTTTGATTTTAAACTGTCCTTAATAGTAAGTTATGGATTCTCGTACCTTTACCCTTCGATTTCTCTTCCTCATCCCCTGCTGAGGAGCGAGCGAGTGGCGGCATGGTGCTTAGCTGTCTGCCACATCTCAAACACAAACATATTCAAAGCCTGGATAAGAAAGAGAACCTTACTCCTACTTTTTTTGCCCTTTGGAGAAGAAGTTTCATAGATACCCTCCAGAGAACTTCCAGCGATTTTAGCAAAGAAACAAAGATGTAACATGTCTGCAACTAGTATCAATCTCAAGCCCTCAAATGATAAGAAATGTGTTCTGTCTTTTAAGTTTAGATCGACATATAATGGACCCAATCATAATTTGTTACAGCTTTATAGAAGTCAGCAAGGAAATGTTGATTTATGTCAATTGACAGAGTGGACTGAGAGAAATTCTGATATATATTATGTATATTCCCTATTTGTTATGTACAGGCATTTTATCGGTATTATAAAATTTTAAGATGCCAATAAAACGAGAGTTTAAAAAGAAGTTTGGGTTCCACCAAATTATTCTTTAACAACACTGACTGCACAATAGGATTGGATTGTACATTAGTGCTTAATTTCCTTTTATTGTATTTTTAACTGCCTTTTTATTATATGTACCTTTATTGTTGTGAAATGCCTTGGGATGACTTTGTCAAGAAAGGTGCCATATAAACAAAATTCTATTGATCTGATGATAAACAGAACTACAATCAAAGAAGTGAGATATTTCCTAATAAACTTGCATACACCAATACACTGTTAATGTAGTATTTTAGCTTAACATTTTTACTGGTTAAAAGTTACATAGATGGCAAGTTACTACTCCCTATTGGATCTTTGATTGACAACTTTACTTCTATCAACCCTCTTCTGCAAACTGGGGTAGAAAGGTTTAATTGTGTTTGTAATTAATTGGATTTTAATCAGACGGTATAAAGAAATTGCAGAAGTTTTTTTTTTTTTTTTCCTTAAAGCAGCAAAAAGCTCTCTTTCAATGTACTGCTAGGGATGCAGAAATATTCATTGCTACAACAGTTTGAATAGTGAATTAAAATGCATTCATGCTTCAATACAAAATTGGTTAGATTAGTTAACATTTGAAGAACAGTTTCATATGTTCCAGAGGAAGGGGGAAAAGAAAAAAAGAAAGAAAAAAGAAAGAAAACCCCAAACATGAAGCTTAGTTTATTTTAAACCAAACGTGTATGGTGTTGAATTGGGCTCTCAAGAAAGGTATCTTCTGAGCCCTTTAAATTGCTTGCATTGAAACTCATAAACATTCATTAATAATGTTGTATGGGAAATAATTTTCAACTCCTTTTGCATAACTTTGCAGCATCTATTGAAATAATATTTTGCCGTATCAGAAAGATAAATCCTAATAAGGAAGCCAATTAAAGCCAAGTGGAGAAACAAAAACTTCCACAATGTTATCTCTTAGTACCAACTGGTAATGAATTGAATGCAGAAATCTATGTGGGAGTTCACAGTCTTTTTGGTCTCTCCAGGATAGGGATGAGTGGGTTGGCCCTTGTTCCCAGATTCGCTACTTCTCTGCTTCTTCCATTTCCCAAGTCTTCATTAAATCTGGGTCTGGAGGGTTTTATGCATGCAAAAAGGCTGACCTAAGACTTTAGCACATCTGGATAGGGAGACATTTGCATGCTCCAGCAATTATATTTAAAGCCATTAAAAAGAACAAGAGCGGGAGAGAAGCACGACCAAGAGCAACAAGTGTCTAGCAAAATCACTGGAAAAACAAGACTATGGGCTGAGTGCCAGCACCACCATTAGGGTGTCCCATCCTTTTTTATAGGCTGTGCTGTTGGACCTGGTGAGATTTAATGACTTGCAGTGACTGGCCGATGAAATATCCAAATGGTGGAGACTTGAGCCAAGGACTATTGTTCAGGAGATCTGAAGCCCACATCACTTGTTCCATTTTTAGGGTTGCTCTCCACAGCAAACTCACTCTGGTCTGATGGAACTGACAGTGTACAATATCCAAACAGGACTAACTGAACTGTTTGGATGCATACAGATGACTGGATCAATCTCCTCAGGACAGTGAAATCCCCTTGATTTGCTTTCCCTCCTGCTATTCTCCTTGTTTCTTTCTCTTTGCATCATAGCAGTGCAGTCTTTCACCCTCTACTTTTGTTTCCCTCCTTGAGCTTTCATCGCATAGAACAACATCTCAAACCAACACTTGTGGAAACACTGAAATATATTATCACAGCCTCATTTCTTAATATTTTTCTGTCAATCAGTTACGTCACTGCAGAGAAGAAGGTATAGCAAAGGAATCATAATGAATATTAAGGGTCAGATCCTCATAAGAAATGTTAAAGATCAGATCCTCAGACAGTGCTGTGAGACCTTGTCTGATTAAACCTTAGGACTCTACTTTTGCAAGACAAATACTCTTCCAGTACAAAGTGGTCACACCATTGCAGACATAATGAATTTCTTCTGCCTCAACAATACTTTTTTTTTTCCTAAGGATGTGTGCCCAAGTGTAAAAGCCCTTGCCGAAGTTTTGCGCTGCAGCTTCCAAGTTGTTCCCTCTGTCACCTTTACTGCAAAGAAAGAATGACTCCTCTGCAAAGCATCCCCAGTAGTGTATGCTTTAAGGTCACCTAGGAAAGAGTTAGCTGTACATTAAGTTATACCTTGCTGATAACAAGATGGATTTAGAAAGTGATGAGAAATGACAGGGTACACATGTACATTAAAGCAGATGACAGGAAATTGAAAACATTACTGTAACTTATTAAACATTGATTTTCCAGGCATTCCTTGATATTGTTTGACGAAAACAAATGTTAACAGTAACAACAGCAGAAACAGTCGGAAAGGAATTGTGGTCTCGTTTTGGAGCTGGGAGTGAGAAACAAGATCAGAGAGGATAAGAGAACTCATGAAAAATGCAAGTACAGGCACTTACTCTACTCTAAGAAAGTACAAAAATGTTATGGTGTTATTAAATAGAATAGAATAGAATAGAATAGAATAGAATAGAATAGAATAGAATAGAATAGAATAGAATAGAATAGAATAGAATAGAATGTTTCAGTTGGAAGGGACCTACAACGAATTACTAATCCACCTCATTGACCATTTCAAAGTTGACCAAAAGTCAAACTGTGTTCTTAAGGGCATTGTCCATACTTAGAGAGAGATGGCATCCACCACTTCTCTAAGAATTCTGTTCCAGTGTTTGACCACTGCTGTACAGAGGTTCAGAGACTGAAAGTTCACGCAAGAGTGGAGAGCTAAGATATAAGTTCTAATTTTAAAATCTGCTCTTGACTTGTCATGATTTTTCCTTCAGAGACTTTGGAGAGTTTTGGCTTAGAGACACCCTACAGAGACTGAAATTTGCAACTTTACTGATGTAGAAATATTAACTGCCTTTATGAATTTTCCCAAGTTCATTTATGATTAAGTTTGAAAATTCTTCTCTAATTGAGCATTCTACAGATCAGTCCTGTCCTGAACATTGATCCCAGCTCACAGGGCTGTTCAGAGTCCTATCCAGGACCAAATGCTGATATTTGTACTCCTGTTGATAAGCCCTTTAAAAAATATTATGATTTAATTTCAAGTGTCATTTGAACACAAATTGGTTGAACTAATGCAAAAGGCTACAAAGTCAAATATGTTCATTTTAATGAAACTTTCTCCTGAAATCAGTCAGCATTTCCTTCTGAAATAAGCCAACTTTAAACTTTGCTAAAGATTTGGGTTTACACTCACTGAACAAATTAGTAATCTTCAGCAGGAAAGAGGACTATCCCCAAGATGACATTAAATGAGTGCAAGCTCAAGTGCAGTTACTGGTGGGGTTCTGGGGAGGATTGGCAGCACTGAGCAGGGAAAAAGAAACATGATGAGTGAAAGGGCTCTCCGAGGTCAGGTCAGGTCGGGTCGTGCATGGGGACAGAGCAAAGTGGACTCATAATGACCACTCAAGTGTGACAGTCTAGGAAGTGGCAGTCTTGCTGTCATCTGACATTGTGCATGTGTACGATCTCAGTCTCACACCAGGAGTGGTATATATTGCCTCCTGACAACTGTTGTCTCATCCCTGTAAGAGGCACAATCCTTGGCTGTTCATGGCATGGCTGGACTTAAAATTATTGTCCCTATGGCAATTAGGTATTAGAAATGATCAGTTGTTCATTTTGAGCACTCACCTCTAAACATTCTTCCTCCTGTGTGCCCATCCTAAAACAGAGTAGTATGGCTCATGATGACACCTGGGAACACTCTTTTTTGCCTTTGAGTCCCTGTTTAGGGAATGGCTGGCAGAGTGCACTCAGCATAAGTCAGAGCAGTGCCCTAAGCACGATAAAAATTAAATAGTATAGATGATTCCATGCCAGTGCCTCAGCCTGTCTTTTGACTCTTTGCAGTTTATCCATATAGGTGCATTTTCTCTGGTGCCTGAATTTGCATTTGAAATGCCTTTAAATATGTATTAAATATGGACACGCTATTTCATTTATTTTATATATACCATGCAGTAACGTTTCATTCTCCTATGCATACTTCTGCATACAGATTGGAACAGAAAATATCTTTTTAGGAAGGAGATGTGAAAGTATTAAATATATTACTAACAGTGTAGCCTCTTCATCTGCTTAGAAACTTTTTGTCAAAACATTTTTTAAAGCTGTGAGTTCTCAGATCTTTTTGGTAGAAAACACTTGTCTGCATTTTTTCATATGTCAGTAAATACAAACAAAACAAAACAAAACAGAGATACGTAGTTATCATACCTGCTTTTTAAATATCTAGGGTTTTACTCCAGTATATTTTCATTTTCTATTTTTGTTTCCTAGAAAAACAGAAACAGTAATAATAATATCACCACAATTTAAAAATGAACAAGTATTGTAAGCACTCCCAAAAAACCTAACCCATTCTCTCTGCATGTGTACTCATCAGTCACGGGTTTTGGGGTGTCCAAGTATTTGGATATTTTTGATGTTCCTGAATGTTACTGCTGGCTAGGCCATAGGAAAAGACAAAAAAGACAAAAAATTGTCTTCTTTTAAGTATTTATTTTTCTCTCCTTCGGAATCATCCTGGCTCCATGGTGTAGTAGGGCTCTTATTGTACTCGTAACGATCTGAGAAATCTTTGTCTCCATTGTAAGTGGCAAATTATGACACCTTCCGTGCTGAAACTGCTGAGATGCTGGCAGATTGTTTCCTAGGTAAAATACACCTGAGAGTGAAATGGCAGCTAAGTAAGTCAAAAAGTGAGTAGATGTTTGCTGGCTTTGGTGGGTTGGCACTGAGAGTACCGGTGGTCTGGAGCACCAGGCTCCTGGAACCAAATTTAATTACAATGCAATTTGGAACATGTTCAGACACTGTTTCTATCACTGCGAGTTCTACACATGCACATATTTTATGAAAACCTTGCCTGGGGGTATTCAGCATAATGGTACTTCGAACTAAACAGTAAATTCTTCTATCCAGAGAAAAAAGGTGTAATTCTTTTATTGTTATTTTATTGTTATTATTATTTCCCTGTCATTGTCTTGTTTGTGTGAAAGCTGAAAGGGAAGTACCCACGCTGGTTCTCCCAGTCCTTCATGAAAAGCAGTGTTTAATTCTTCTTTAGTAGACAGAGATGCAGTCAAATATATTTACTTACCTAAGGCCCCACAGAAATATGTTGTTAAAATTCAGTGTTCCAAATCCTGAGAACCTGCTCCTGCTTTTCTGGACAGTGAATATTGCCTTAGCTATTTTGACAGTATAAAACCGTCACTTCCTTCTGAGAAAGCAATTTTTATATTTCCTCTTATATTTCTTTATAGTTATAGCTACATGAAACAATATACTGTCATATCTGAGGGCTTGTGATGGGTTTAGACAGCACCTACAACAATGTCTGAACCTGGTATAAAAAATAATGTGACAATGAGAATTGACACTGGATACATCAAATGATATTCAGATGGAGACTCCCATAAAAAGTGGATTTCTTCTGACAAAGGATATCTAGAACTGTCCATTGGAAATTTCTTTTTGCTGTTTTATGAACAAGTGAGTTATGAAGTCCCCTACAGAAGCCTACTAGCACGAGTCAGTGATTAATCTGCATAACTAATGAAGTCATGCAGTTATTCCTCTGCTAATGCAGATGAAATGTGGATCTGTGTGGCATGTTCAGTGATGAGGAGTATACATCATACTTGACATCAGTATAGTCTAGAAGGGCTCAGTTTCACCTCCACGAAAGGATTTTCTTAAAAGAAGAGTGGAATTAGTTTTAAAAACCTAAGGAAAGAGCACAGTTAATGACTCTTGACACCTCACTTTGGTAATGAACATCTCTATCTCTATAAATCCCCTCTCACTGAACTGACTACCAGCTGCACTGTTTTGGGATGTGTTGCTCAGTGCTTTGTTGACCACATAAACTCAAAAGTCAGGCATAGGCAGATGTTCTGGCCTATTTCACATGGGCTACAGATTTGAGCCTTGCTGAGTTTCTACAGTTGCAATGTTAACTTAAGAGGAAGTCTTGGCTTCTCAACAGGCATTTGCTGAAGAACAGAGCCCTCATCCAGTGGCAGACGTGAAATGGCTGCTCCACAACCTGGTCCACTGTGTCCCTATGCTGCCAGACCCTCAGATTTTGGAAGCTTCCTGTGCTGTTCTGCCATAAGACTCAGTATTTCATTTAGCACATTCAGTCTTAGGGCCATTAGCAATATCTTCTTTGGAGTTCTTCTGTGGTGTTCCATTGCCAGGCCTGCTAAATAGCACAGCAAGGTGGTGCCTGGTCAGGAAACGAAAAGTGTCAACAATTCAGAGATCCATAAATGCCTGCCCATGACAGCACCCTGAACCATGTGAGGTACAGGCAGCAGAGATAACCCAGCTGATGGGACTTACTTTCCAAAGCTGTAACCCTCATACAGTCCAGTGGGAGCTGGAAAAATGGATTTGTTACTAGTCTTAGACACCCTCATCTGCAAATAAAATGCCATGAAGCTGAGGACAAGGAATGAGGTCTTTCCAAAAGGAAAAGGAGGGTGGAGGGGAGGGGATGAAAAAACCTGCAATATGCAAGGGAAATCCTGAAAATTATTTCCTCCTTTGTCAGTTAATTATCCCCCATGGCTGTTAATCCTGAATCCTCTGTTAGCTGCATTAGTGACCTCTCAGTACAAGTGACAGTCATGTAAAACAAGCAATAGAAGCATTAGCAAAGTCAGCCATTTCCAAGGTAATTTTTACTAATACATAGGCAGAAAGTACACAAAAAGCATCTCTTCTCCCTGGACCCTGATTGTGCTCTGAAGTACCTAACTTTGAGTGAACACCTTTAAGGGTGTTTTCTATGGCATCCCTTGGCTCTAGTCAGGACAGAAAAGATAATGCTGAGATATCCTGAGAAAGGTTCTTATTGTGGTACTTTTATGATAACCAGAAATATCTGAAATCTATTAAAAAAGATGCTGTTTCCAGTATTTTCAGTGGAGGGGTGGAGTTTGCAGTTCTCTTGACTGTTCATATATCTCATGGCTGTTCATACAACACATTTATAGCTCAGAAATGAGTGACTTTGGGTGCTGACTAAAAAAATAACTGCAACAAAATCCAGCAATACCCAACAATAACAATGCCATATCTTACGGATCAGCGAAGCATAGAAAGGTTTGGATTGGAAAGACCTTAAAGATCATCCAGTTCCAATCTTCCTACCATGGGCAGTGACACCTTCCACTAAAGCAGCCTGTTCCAAGCCAAACTAAACCTGTCCTTGAACACTTCCAAGGATAGGACATCCACAGCTTTTCTGGGCAACCTGTGTCTGTCACGGACCTTAGCAAGGAAATGCAACACAATGGAAATATCTTTTCATGATGGCATGATCTACATGACCTTAGCTGTGTAATCACAAAGATATTCAACTTTATCTAAGCAAAAGTGACCCCTCCTAAGAAATGTAGCTGTATTATCCCCAAGCAAAACCAAACCAAAATAGATGTGTTGCTACCAAATAAAAATTATACGTGGTCTGAAAGATTCTTCCCCCTGTGCTGTAGAAACATCATTTAACTACACCTGTTACACTGGATGCTTATTATTTCACCCCACAGTAGTCACTCCACAGCCCTCAGTGCCCCAGTCTGTTCACAGTTTACATGTCTGAACAAATTTATCCTCCTGATTTCTTCCTTTTGTAATTATCCCCTTCATTTGGCAGGATGGAAGTAGAGGCACAGAAGATGAAGTGACTTGTTCAAGGTCATTTAGACGGTCTGGCAGAATCAATACTAAAAAAATCCTCCCATACTCTAAATTTCCGAACTGTATGTTAAACATAACACCTTAAAGTTACTGTTCTCGTGTTTAACAATTAACAAGTACAGCACAACTGGGATATTATAAACGAGTTACACATTCACTGATTACTTAACTATAAACTTAACAGCTCTCCATGTTTTCTCCAGCTTAAAAAGGACAAACTGTGCCATTTCAGAGACCAAATACCTTTTTTCCATTATTTTCTTCTTAATATCTCTGAATTTTTTCCTGTTTTTTTTTTTTCAACATATCTGTAATCCATGCGGACAAAATTTCCAAAAAGCATAGATGGAAATTAGGCATTTTTATTGACAGTCTAACACTAAACCCCCATTGGGGACTGTGAAGATCTTCTTCCAAATGTCTTTGCAAGGTTTGAGATAATGAAGGTGTCACTGTAGATTTACAAGACAATAGCATTCCATGATGAACTTTATCTTAAAATAACTGCAAGCATAATTATCCAGCATAAATGAGCCTCTAGGGAATAAATTTTCTTGAAAGTGACTGCCCCTAGTCCTGTCACAAAAAGGCTGCATCTTCAGCAGCCACAGTGTACTGGAAAAGGAATCAAGAATCTGTCTTTCTTCTCTGTACCTGCCTTCAAAATATTCATGTTCTGTGCAAATAATGCCTGCTGGTGCCAAAGGCTATGTGCAAAATGAGCATTCTTGCTCAAAGAGCCCACTTTAATTTTCTTTTTTTTTCCTTTTCTTTTTTTTTTTTTTTCTTTTTTGTGTTTTTTTTTTTGGTTTTTTGTTTCCTTCCAATGCCAAGCAGACAATCAACCAAAGCAGAATAATGCAGATTTTCCAGCACAGCACCATCCAGGGGAAGATGTCATATTTTCCATCAGGAAAGGAATAATTTGAGAAAGAATGGAAGGATGAAAGTTTCAAGCTAGATCTGGATATTGGAACATTTGTCCTGAAGTAATTACTATCTGTTTAAAGAATGTGAACCTGGACCACCATACGAGCACCTTCTGCTGCTGTTATCCTTGCTAAAGAAAAACATCTCCACAGGTTGGGAGAGGAGAATCTCACTCTTACTGCACTCTTTTCAAACAAGACTTGTGTGCAGATTGTATAGCAGAAAGTCTCCTATCAATTACTTTGCCTTTTATTTCGCTTCTTTCCTGGTAGTTAAATTACTGAGCAGGAGCTGAAGCTGCATCTCTCTTTTGGAGACTCAGACTTTCTGATGGCTGGTTTTCACAGCCTTACCAGTGTTTAATTAATAATAGTTAATACTAGAAAAGAGATGAGCTGGTACATGTTAGCTTCCTTGGCTCAGACTTACCATATGAGATTAGGGTGGACAAAAGCAGAAAAACCATCTCTTGTCCCACATTGCCCATGGCACAATCACTCTGTTCCTCATCTCGTCAGTTTTCTGTTTTAAAAATGAAGACATAAGCAACCTTCCTTTGCATAAAGTGCAACTTCCTCAGGGCTATGAAAAATACAGTGCACTTCAGGGGCTGGACTGCAGTGATGTCTCTGGATGGTTTTGCATGTAATAAAATGAAGACCACATAATGCTGAAAATTGTAGTAAACCACCCCCCAAACACAGAGACTGCAGCAGGTACAGTGGTAACCATTAGGTTTGAAAACTCAACATAGTCTATGTGTGAAGACATGGAAAGTTAATGACTTTCTTTTTCCTTTCCTTTTTTTTTTTTTTTTTTTTTTGTTTTTTTGGTGGTTTC
>VYXC01002290.1:56306-111112 GCA_013397175.1 Platysteira castanea
TTGTTTGGTTGGTTGGTTTTTGGTGTTTTGTTTTTTTTTTTTTTGTGGTTTTCTGTGTTTGTTTATTTGGTTTTTTTTGTTGTTGCTGTAGTTGTGTTTTTATTGGTGGTATTTGGTTTTGGTTTGGTTTGTATGTTTGTTTAATAAGGACTTATGTGTTACACAAATAAGTTTGATGTCTTGAAAGCTACACTGAATTCGATAGGGATTCTTCTGCATTGCCTGATGGTGACAATTAAACACCAATCACCAATCATTGTGATTTGTTTGGATATGCCAGCAGTTTGGGAGAAAAGGGTTGCCAAGAGAAAAAGGTATGGTAGATTGGAACGCATGTTGATTTAAAACTGATTAAGATAGGATATTACTAATAGATAGAGATATTGTATATATATATATCAATACAGAGATATTATTTATATAGAATTAGTCTCAGGATGGGGAGTCTTACATTTCAACATGGTTTTCTTAAAAGAAGATGATCTTCTCCTTAGATTAGAAGTGGGGAAGTGGACTGGTGCTCCAAGGAAACCATTGTCACTGCAGCTGTCTAAAGGGTCTGTACAGGCTGCTTTGCTGAGGAGTTTAAATAAAAAAGTGGTTCAATCACAGACTGTAAAAAGTGATAGCACTGAAGCACTCATAATGAGAAAAGCTGTGTAATGGGCTGGGATTCAATCTCTTTTCAGATGTGGGTCATTTTAAGAGAGAACTTTTTATAAAAAGACCAAGCGCCTTCTTACCTTAACTTTCACTCTGACTCTAGCTTTCAAAAATAATAACCAGACTTTCACAATGCTGAACTTTTCTGGCAACCAGTTTTTGTCCTAGCAGAGAAGGCCATAGTTCACTTTCTGGATTCTTCCAAGTTTCAGACAGAGAGGCCAATATAAATCAGTCAATGTCATAACAGCAATGTAGTCTTTCCACACAGACCTGATGTTACCTCTCATCTTATTTTAACAAGATTTCTTCCCTTCTATGTTGCATAGTGAAATTAGAGATGGTGAGACCAGAAAAGTCAAAAGGTGAAAAAAATCTTTCTGTGGTGGTTTCTTACCAGATCCATCTTGCTCAGTTAGCCTTGAATTGGTTGTCTTCCAGCTCAGTGGTATCGCAGATGGCTGGGTGCCATCCTCAGCAGGGGTGAAATGAAGAAAGTGAACAAAATCAGATTGGCTTTGCTATTGTCAAAGGCAGATAACAAGGAAGATTAAGCTTAAAGCTGTTGTGTTCATCAGAGGTTGGACTCCTGTATTTCCAATTCTGTTAGGTAACACTTTATGAGACGTATTGCTGACTGCAACAGGATTCTGGAAATATTTGGTATGTAAGAAAATGCAGCCAATTAGCACAACAGAACAATTTAATGTATAAGAATCATCTCATTTAAGTTTCACCAACTAAAAGTGACTCGTCTGTTCTTACCTTCTCTCACCCTGTAGGAAAGACATAAGCAAGCCCCTAAAAGGATCAGTTGTCCCACTCAGTTTTAGGGATGGAATGAATTGGCTGTGCCTCCACGTGGATTCTTTATGCAACACAGATGTCTGGTTCAGAACAGACACTTTGCTTTTAGGCTGCTGAGTACAGCAGAGATGACTTTTGTGTAATTAACATTTGATAGAGTCACTGCAGACCAGTGCAGCAGACCAGTCTCTGAAGTCACTGCTGTATCTCCTCAAGGGCTGATGGACTTGCAAAGCACTATTTGGGGCCGGCTCACAAACACATCCCAGCTGCTCCTCTTACTCAACCTGAATAAGCAGGTGTATTCCCCACAGATCCCACATAGACATCAGAAATGTCTGCACCCATGACAGTCTTAGCATCTTACCCAATTTCTTACCAGCATTCCTCTGAATAAGCCATCTTTTCACAGCCCTCATTTCAGCAAAAAGAGAAATAAAGTTCATGGGGGTTTTTTTCTCACTTATTTTTAATATATATTGATCGGCACTGTTAAAATGAGCAGCAACTGACAGAATAGATCTTCTGAGGATAAGAGTAGCACTATGACACCATCATATACTGTTGAAATTCCCCCTCTGCTCGGGTTCAGTAAGGTTGAATGCCTGCTTGCTACAGTCCTACTTATATTTTTAGGAGATCTCACTAAATTCTGGACAAATAGGTGAGATACAGTAAAACTGCTAACTGCACATTAACTCTGCTACTCAAATGAAGTTTTTCGAGTCTGATAGTGCTGTGGAATAGATTGGAGCATAAATCCTCATGTTTTGTGATATAAACCTACCATTTGCTGATGTAGCCTGGGAAGAAATTTCCCCTCTGGGCAACAATTATCCATAAGATTGGGAGCTTGGGAAATCAGGTATTATATGAGCTCTGGTCTTCTATTGTATCAGCTGCGAAAATCAAGAGAAGGATAATATTTGCTGTCAATCCCCCAAATGAGGTACAACCCACTAACAGATCAAAGCCCTGTAAAGCTTCTGAGCACTGGACGTTATTTATTATTATAGATATACTATTGATTCTCTGTACCTTTCCATACTTTTATATGCACTGTCTATACAAANGTAGAAGAACATATGCAATTGAGAAATTGAGAAAGTCATGAACTCAGTGGGTTTTGAAAACCAGTCTATTAGCAGAGAAATGTTATTAAGCCAGGATAGTGTTGCTAATGTAGATAAAAGCACAAGTGCAATGCTGTGTTTTGTAGTAGTATAGAAAAGCCACAGAGGTAGCTTGACAGGTAGAAGAATTTAGCCCATCAAAATACATAAGGAAAATAAAATTAAAATTTTTCATGTATAGTTGTTTTCAGTGTCCAGTCAGTACTGCTTGTAGAATTCTGTGTATCCTTTTCTCTTCAACAATATTTCAGAATATTGCCACATAGACAAGACCAGAGAAATCAGAGTATGAGTATGTGAGAAGAATATAAATTACGTGAGGTGGAATTTTTGCGGGGAAAAATAGGAAAGCAAATCAAACACCACATACTAATTTTTTTGTGAAAAATAACAAGTGAATAAAGTTATATAATAGCCCGTCAGGAACTGATACCCTTGAACAACAGAGAGATGTGAAAGAGATTGTGTGAAAAGCAGCACATAGAATGTTAATTTACTATGTAAAGTAATACAAAGAAAGTTCAGTGCAGTTTTGCTATTCATTACCAGGTGTATCACATAAGGTGTTAAAAAATGGTTTAACTCTTTCTGTCCCCATCCCACCAAACACATAATCAAAAATCTCTATCCACATTTCCCCAAGAGGATAGAATATAGGCAGAACTCCCCTGTTTCTCCCCAAGAACTCTTCAGAATTTATGCACTCACGTGTTTTTTATTCCGTTACCTTGGAACCACAGATTAGGTCCAAAATAACAGCTTTGTGTTTCTATTTAAAAGAAATATTAATTTTCATTTTAGACTTAACTGAAAGGAAAAAAACCCATCAGATTATTATTTTAGTGGTTTGCTTCCTATTGAACTCTTTTTAATGCATCATATGAAAAAAAAAGAACGAAGTTACAACTTGCTTTTATCTGTGATTTTCTGTCTTTTTTCCTCATCTTTATGTCTCCTGGCTTTTTTCAAGTTTTTCAATTTCAGAAAAATGATACAGTGGCAAACCCAATTTTAATAATGTCTTTATACCCTTAGCTGTTCAGAATCTTAACTGTGTCCAGAAAGTAATGAAGTTTCAAAATATCTTCTTGGGTTTTTTTATTTATATTTGTTATTTTAAAATCATAAAGAAATGAGAAATTTAAAGTATTAATATGTTAAATATATGCAATTAAAAAAAGAGAGAAAGTAAAATGAAAATAAAAAAGGAAAAAATAAAGGTTCAAAACAAAAATTTTATTTGGGAAACTGGGGGGCAGAGGGGACTATGACATCTTAACTGCTTTAGTTAAAGTAAATATTAATTTTTTTAGAGAATAACAATTTACAAATATTTATTTTTAGCAAATGTATTNTTGCTGTCAGTAAACTTCCACTGTTATCACACTAATTCATCATCGTTAACAAGAAGGCTGTTTCAATCATAGTGTTATACACTGAGGATAAAATTTCAGTCTAAAATTTTGTGATGTTATTAACGCTACTGAATCTACTGAGGTAATGGCCTCTAAATTGAAAACCTGAGTGGAAAATAAAATTTTAGCTGTAATTTAATTTTTATAGCCCTTGCCCACCAGAACCTGATACAAATATTTATTTCAGCACTAACACATTACTGTTATTCCATTCATCTGCATTTGTCTGATCACTTGGCAGCTGAGCTATTGTCTGTCCATTCATAAATAGCAGCAAATAAAGAGGCTGAAAACATTGTGATACAATGAAGTCAACTGAATTTTTAAAAAAAATATAAAGTTCTTGCATTTGCTCACAGGTCTATAGATTTGCTTGACTACCCTTCTTATAAAAACAGGCTGTTGTTGCACAAAGAAACTGCAAACGAGAGGAGAATGTCCCTCCTGAAATGAATGTGATGTTTTCCTTCTGAAAACATAAATACTCTGGTTATATGTATCCAGGTACAGGAGCAGAAAAATGAACAAATAATTTCACATTCTGAGATACAATGATGATTTTCTTGTAACATTTTTTCTTTTTTATTTTTTTAGTGAAGTAAAAACAAACTTGCCAAATTTTNAATTTTTGAAAACATAAAAAGTATGGGAAATATATTAATATTTTTAAAGATACAATAATGTTTTAAAAATATGGGAAGTGCTGTAGTGCTGAAGATGTCCTGCCTCTATGACTCTTCCTGGAAAAAAAAATTACATTTTCATTAAAAATTCTGAAGAAAATACTTTCATGTGTACTAAATTCCATGGAAATGGGTGAACAGAATATTTCTAATGAGTTGATGAGTGTTGGACCAGGAAGAAGGTTTCACCTTTATTTTTACTTTTATTTTTACTATTTTTATTTTTATTTTTATTTNTTTTATTTTTATTTTTACCTTGCTGTCAGTAAACTTCCACTGTTATCACACTAATTCATCATCGTTAACAAGAAGGCTGTTTCAATCATAGTGTTATACACTGAGGATAAAATTTCAGTCTAAAATTTTGTGATGTTATTAACGCTACTGAATCTACTGAGGTAATGGCCTCTAAATTGAAAACCTGAGTGGAAAATAAAATTTTAGCTGTAATTTAATTTTTATAGCCCTTGCCCACCAGAACCTGATACAAATATTTATTTCAGCACTAACACATTACTGTTATTCCATTCATCTGCATTTGTCTGATCACTTGGCAGCTGAGCTATTGTCTGTCCATTCATAAATAGCAGCAAATAAAGAGGCTGAAAACATTGTGATACAATGAAGTCAACTGAATTTTTAAAAAAAATATAAAGTTCTTGCATTTGCTCACAGGTCTATAGATTTGCTTGACTACCCTTCTTATAAAAACAGGCTGTTGTTGCACAAAGAAACTGCAAACGAGAGGAGAATGTCCCTCCTGAAATGAATGTGATGTTTTCCTTCTGAAAACATAAATACTCTGGTTATATGTATCCAGGTACAGGAGCAGAAAAATGAACAAATAATTTCACATTCTGAGATACAATGATGATTTTCTTGTAACATTTTTTCTTTTTTATTTTTTTAGTGAAGTAAAAACAAACTTGCCAAATTTTTTGGCTTGCAATTTTGGTTTCTGTTTTGTTTTTTTTGGTTTCCATTTCCCATTAAAAAAAAAATGTATTCAGAAGTTAAAAAAAAATAAAAGGGAATTTAATCACTATCTGAAATTTTCTGAAAGCAAACTGTGCTTCCAAATGCAATTTGGTTTTTGTGGTTTTCAGATGTAGTGGAAAATGTGGGGAAATCTAAACTAGTAATTTACATTCCTCTGGAAAATTTTCTGGACAAACTTTGCCGTGTTGGGCAACACATATGTTATCACACTTTAATGTAAACTTACAATTAAAATTAAATGTATGATTTTATATTAAAATATTAAATTCTGTTGGGTTTTTGGTTTTTGGGGAGCTTTTTTGATTAGTCAGGGTTGTTTTAGTTTTAAAATTTTATAAATCTCTTTTAGCCTGTCTTTTTTTCTTACGATAATTAATCTCACCTTTCTTATATCTTTCCCTTAAATTTTCAGAAATTAAGTTTTTATCTAGTTTGGGGAAGAAAATTTTAAAAAATTACATCCATTCCCCATGCTTCCCACAGAACTATGAGGAAAATAAAAAGTAAACATTGCATAATACTTACAATGCAATTTGACAAATAGAGGATAATAATTGTGGTTTTTTACGTTTTTAGATCTTGAATTTTAATCTTGATATTAATTTTTGGAAACACAAACCATTGAGATTTTCAAAGATTAGTTACAATTCATAGAAAAAACATGAATAAGATGATTATGTTTTAAAAAAATACCTACAGGCACAGCTGAGGTTAGTCCCTAATAAAAACTAAATCCCCGTATCCTTCATATTTTTTTGTAACCAAAAAAAGCCTGAAGAAAAATTTTGGTTTCAAAATAGAACCATGATGTTACAGGGGAAAATAATCTTTCATCCAAAGGAAAATCATAATTGATCAGTTATTCAAAATAAGTTCATAGAAAAGGTGGCACATTCAGTGTAATGGAAGAGTGTGTGAACTCTTGGTCTGGAATGGTCCGGCAGGGAATGCTGATGCAGAGGAATCAGCATTGCAGAGCAGTGAATGGCCACCGGGATGTGGGGAAAAGCTCTTTGCCATGGACAGGTTACCTCAAGAGCCAAAGGCAGTCCTACAGCAAAGCCCAAAAAACTGGACTTCGGGGGCTCTGACAAAGTTTGACTCATTGAATTTTGCCTCCTGATGTTTTCTCTGGAGGGACAAAGATGACAAAGTTCATGTCAACATTTGAATTTTCCTCTTGCATTTCTGCCCAAGTTTCACTGAATAAAAATTGAGAGCTTTCAAAAAAAAAATTAAAATCCTCCTGTTTCCACAGGGAAAGAAGTACCAAGATACAGTCACTGAGATATTCAAATTTACTGAATGCCAAGTTTGTAAGCCCCTGTTTAGCTGATAACACAACTGTGCAATATCCAACTCGTGCACAAATCGTATGTGCAGACTGGGGGTTTGAGTGTCAATTGTGTCACGGCAAACCTGTCCAATTTTATCTTGGAGATATAAACATCTCAGAAAGTTTTATTCCTATAACAGCAGATCTTTAATTAAATAGAATATTGTAAAATAAATAAATGCATCTGTAAACATGCTGGAGGGCAGAGTGACATATTTTTATTTATATGATTTTAATAAAAGATATGTTTCTAGTTAAATCCCTGTGTGAGTAATCTAATATATAAAATGCTGTACAAGAAAGACGTGGCTGTACGCCGCAGCTTTAACCAATTGTGCGTTTTCATTTCAAAATTATTACTGCCTCATTTTTTCTTCTTGATCTTTTCTTCTTCTTCTTCCTCTTCTTTTTCTTCTTCGTTTCTTCTTTTTCTTCTTCTTCTTCTTCTTCTTCTTCTTCTTCGTCTTCTTCTTCTTCTTCTTCTTCTTCTTCTCTTTCTTCTTCTTCTTCTTCTTCTCCTCCTTCTTCTTCTTCTTCTTCTTCTCCTCCTTCTTCTTCTTCTTCTTCTTCTTCTCCTTCTTCTCCTTCTTGTCCATGTCCTTGTCCTTGCCCTTCTCCTCCTCCTTCTTCTCTTTCTTCTTGACTTTTCACAATTTTTCTCAAATCATCCTAAACTTACCAAGCACAAGTTTTGCCTTCCTGGATTAGAAGCAAGATTAGTCTGGCAAGAGTCAAAATAGGTCACTTAGAGAAAAATACAAAAATCCCCTTGGTGGACAAAGGTGAGTGGTTTTTTGTGGGTGGGTTTGATTTTTTTTTCCCCCATAGATCTTCTATACATATTTTCTGTAAGTAAGACGTTACTCTCACTTTAAAAAAAATACTCTTTAATATTCTTCCTACTCATTCCTGTCACAGAAGTTTAATAGTTTTCTGACAGTCCTTTAAAAACACCCTTCAGAAGATACATTAGCCATTTAAGTGCTAATACTTTTAAAAACTCTGCCTGAATCTTTGCTTCCCTGACAATGACTCCCACTGTCTATTTGTACCATGTGTGCAAAATGGTTTTTCTTCTCAGTTCATTTTCAGTTAGGTCTGTTTCATTTAATGTCTCCATGGCCCTGACTGCTGCCTGGAATAACATCTGTCTACCTTTTTTTTTTTTTTTCTGTGTCCTGTTTCTCTNNNCCTTAGTACCTTCTCACCTACAAAAAGCACCTTAAAAACTACTGTAGTGATTAAATCCTCATACTTATTCTCAGCCCAAGGGACCAGACATGGTGTTTTAATTTTTGTGCTAAAGTTTCCAGTGCCAGGTCTTACAGAGAGCTACGGGGCTGGTGGTACAGGACTGTGGTGCAGGAGCCACACAGACCTGTAGAGATTCAGAAAAACTGAGTTCGTTCTTCAGGGTCCATCTGGTTATCCTGTAATCCTTTTGTGCAGATGTACTTTACACCAGAGTAACACCAGGGCTGTTCTGTTTGATGCGTTATTACCTCTGGGTTTGAGGTATTCAGANACCCGAAAGTGCTTGTTCTTTTTGGTATGAAAAAGAACCTTTTTTTTTTTTTTTTTTATCCTTTCCTTAAACATTGAAAACTTTCTATGGAGATTGAAATTGCCCTTGGTTTCACTTACAAGACACAGTTAAACTTATTTTTCCTGCTGTGAAAACAAAGGGTTATAATAATTCACAATCATAACTGCAGCAGAAATGCCTAGCTTCCCTCTGCAGTACCAAGCAGACCTTTCCCTGGGATCACATGCTATTTAAAGTGTTTCATTTTCTCCTGGTACAAGCAGAAGCCTCATCAAAACTGTGAATTTCAGATAAGCGTTTATCAGACTTTTGCTGTAACCATCTCAGAAATGAGCTGTCATCAGCAAATTTAATCTGTCTCTGGCTGCTTTAATTGTTAGCACCATTTCTGCCAAATCCTTCACAGTCCTCATAGCATGAAAAGTTTCTTTAAGACTTTTGATTCAGTCAGCAGAGATTGCACACAGTATTTTTTTTTTTCATATTTATGACTTACACATTTAAAAAGGTGGAGGACCTTGATTGAACAGCTGAATTATGGAAATGAAACTGCATCACTAGTATTAAATACCGAGTCTGAAATATGGAAATATGTAGGTGAGAGGGTTTGGGGAGAACCCCGCTAGCCAGAATAAAGCTCTGGAAGATATTTTACTTTATTTGGAGTGAGGATAAATAGAAACAGATTTTATTAGTGCTGTGGGTCATGGAGTTTTACTGGTCTCTACAAATAATTGCAAACTGGCCCAAATTTTGAGCATGACGAAGTACAAAAAATTATGGGTTTATGCTTAAAGTTGCTGTAGGAGGCTTCAGCAAAGCTGGGTTGTCTTTCACTTTGCCACAGGCTTTCTCTGTGACCTTGGGCAATTTAGTTTGGCCTAGGCTCTCAAAGGATTCAATGACACAGAAATGTTTTTTTATGAAGCCTGTGGGACTGAGTTACCCCAAATGCCAGGTCGTACCCATGAGCGCTAATTACTACTGGATTCTATCTGCCCGTTGTTTGCTTACCCAGGGAGCTCTGGGAGATCTTCCTACAGTTCCTCAGAGGCCATTTCAAATCTGACATTCCCAGCTAGGGGTTTTTTAGATGCCATCCTAAATTCTTCCAGAGTTAAGCTCTTTTTTCAAACCACTTATCAATATGTTAAGCAGTGTATGTGCTAACTAAATCAAAATTGTCGTTTCCTCCAGTTAGTCCTTCAGTATTGGCTTCTGACAGTGAACTCATAAATGTAGAGCTAAGTGGATGATGTGTGCTGTACAATTAGGTAAACAGAGTATACCTTTATCTATCTATCTATCTATCTACATGCCTACATAATTCCCTGAGATGTGTATATACAGAGAGAGAGAGACATAGATACATAGATATAGAGAGAGATGTACATATATAGATATCAGTGAGTTATATATATATTTCAGTGAGTTATATATGTATCAGCTGTATGATTACAGCTCTGGACCTTCCTGACAAAGCACACTTTCTTCTGGTTAATTTAGACATTCATGGCATGTAAGAAGTTGCTTCATTACAACAGCAGTTACAAAACTTTCCCAGGCAATCTGTTCCAAATACAGTTTAACACTGGGATAAGACCTCTTGAATTTTTATCCCTGGACAGTTTTCTAAAGTTAAACATCTCCCAAAGATGTAAAAACTTCGACTGGGAAAGAAATTACTAAGTTATGCCTGTATTAGTAAAACTGTGATTCATGGACAGCAGTGGGTCGTTAGGCACCAATAAACAGTCCTAGCTGATGACTATACTCAGCATGTGGTGGGAAACTATAAAAAATAGAATTAGATTTATCTAATTCCAAAGAACTAATTTGCTGAGTTTGGCTTCTTTATCTTTATTATTTCATATAGTTGGCATTTGAATTTCTTTATTTTTGTGAAACTTGCTTTCCTGTGTGAGGATCTTGCAGAGTCCGTGGTAATCTGTTTTTACTTTGAATGTGTGCTTGTTCATTTGGTTGTTTGCTTTAGATAATTACATCCCTCCTGCCATATCATTCCCTTTTGTAAACTATGGGAGTTACTAATGCAGCATGATTTGCAAATTCAGATTATTCTAAATGAATATGCTATTTGAAATTCACTTCATGCAGTTTCAAGCATCCAAGTTTATAATATGCTTTTGCATTCATGCCAATAAAGACCAAATCTGAATGCTCAAAAAAAAAAAANAAAGTGAAGATAAAAGGATGCTTCTTCAATTCTTCCATCTGATTGGAGCCTTTTATTTTGATCCTAAGGGACAGCTGTGTCTGATCTTGCCCCAAGTTTTATGATTCTGACATGATTTCTCTTGTTGAGAGGTTTGAAACTGTCAAAGGTGATATTGCTGCCCTCCCAGCTTGGTTAAGGCAAGCTCCAGAATGCTAAAAATTGGAAGATAGAATCATTAATTTTCTATAACAAATTAAAATATAAAAATTCAAGGTAAAAGTGAAGAAAATGAAAATTAATATTTCATCTATGTATTTTTGTTCTCCCAGAATATAAGTGGCATTATACTTACTATGAAACTCAAAAGGAATTTTGTATTCAATCCAGCAGGTTTAAGAGAACATCTTGTGCACCACTGATGACATCAGCCATCATTTCTGCCCCAGCAGAATTTGTTCTTATTCCTTAAAAGGAGCCCATACCTTCTCCTCTCCACCAGCTCCAGGAAGGTGTAGGATATCTGGGCTGCAGTGGAATATTTCATGACCCCTGAGAGGCAGTAAACATGTAGGGTGCAACCTGTCAAAGCCAGGAGTTGATATGTTATGAATTCAGTCACAAGATACCTCGTTTCTCCGAACATGTAAATATTGAGACACAAAATTTAGGCAGCTGATACACTGCATACCATGCTTGAAAATATGAAGTATATTCCACTGCAAAATTTCCAGAAAGCATACAAGTATCAACAGTTAATAAAGTCCCAAAGGAAGTCTTGTCCAGTGAATGGTTTTAGGAATTTGTAAAAAACCCCCAGAGGGACTGCTGAGAGAGTCATTAACATAATGATGATACATTTTTCTCACATTCAAGAATGGACCCAACAGGGATTCTTGATGTCACAGACACATTGTAGTGATATCTCTATATTAAAATTTTTTGAGTGGAAGCTTACAGACTGTACCTAAACTGTCTCACTCAATATCAAAGTTGGTAAGAGCTTCTACATGACTTTGTGTTTTTGCTCAGAATCTTGATGCTGCTTTCCATACCCTCTCATCGCTATTCTATTCCTTCCAACTCACCTGTCATCTCAGTGCTTTACCCAATTTTCTAGACATCACAGAGTATGCTCCGTGCTTTTTTTGGCATTTCTTACATATTTGCATTGAACCCCACACAATCATATCTGGGAAGTTTGTGGCTCTCTCTGTGTCCTAGAAGAGAATATAATAGATGAACCTCATGAGAGCCAAAATAGAATGACAGATACATACTCAAGACAGAAAAATATGTTATAGTTGGATGAAGACCAAACTAAAATGACCTGTAACATAGCTAGTGTTATGCCTCCAGGTCTTGATTTCCCAGATCACCCAGGCTGGGAAGATGGCCAGGCCCACCTTGAATTCAGCCCTGCTGGATTGCCTGGGTTTTTGTCCTTCTGTGAAAATCAGTGCACAGAAGGGAAGGAAGAGAGTGAAAGCACTAGTTCAAATTCAGGTCTTGTTCCTACTTAGAGGCAAACCACAGCCGAGATGTATGACCTCACCCAAAGCCCAGAAGTGTTCCCAGGCCACCTTGTAGAGACAGAGCGTGTTTGTATTGAATGTACTATGAATAACAGAGGCCTAATGTCACCAGTAATGGTCTTTATAATCCATATACTCAAAGTACTACAATGTGCTGGTGCCTACTGCAAAACTAAGAATTCATAAAATATATGGGCAGTAGATATATTATAATCTCTGAAATAATATAGTCTAGGACACTTCCTGACTTTGATCCTGTTCCAAGTCTGAGAACACTTATTTCTGTAGACAAAACAGAAAGCATCTAATCTTCATTTGCAGATCTCCACTGAGTGAGAATCTACTGGAACCATAAACTGCTCTGTTGATTAATTAGCCTCATTGTGTGCTTTTAGACCTCATTGCTTATGTGAACTGGTTTCAGAAACTAGAGTTACACAAGTAGACAGGACAGGACTGACCAACATGAAACATGTTTTCTTTTTCTCCATACCATTCCCCCACCATTCCCCTTCCATACTAGAAGCCCCTCAACTCAGGAGGAGATTGAACCTCAGGTGTCTTGGACCTCATGCACAGGCAGATCATCAGATGCAATATTGGCATTTAAACACTGAATTATCACTTCTCTCCTTCCTGAAAGTATTTGTCCCCTGACCTGCCAAGACCACAATGCAAGCAAACAACAAACCATTAAAGGAAATCAAATATAATAAAAACAATTCTCTGACTAAGTAATTTTGAAATAAAATCTTAATCTAAGGATTTCAGCCTTCTACTTTTATAAACTCATTTGTTGCCTATAAGTTATTTTGTTTTAATAACCAGTCACCTTGGTAACTTAATTTAGTTTTGGGGGTTTTTTTTTAAAGTCCCATCATGCTAGATTTTTGATTGGTTTTTTTTTGGTTGTATGGAGTTTTTTTCTCTAGACAATGCAGCTCTGAAGTTTTCATGCATCTCCTTGACAGATACAAACATTATTCCCACTGTGTCCTTACTGAATAAAATATTTAAAGTGCAGAGCTAGCACTGGAAGATTGACTGGATTGTAAATGAACTTTCTGATACCAAATGTAAAACTAGAGGGAACAGAGCACCAGTAAGGAAGTGAAATACAAGGTTAAGTATTGGAAATTAATTAATAAGTTCATCAACAACAGCTCTTTGATGGTCTGAACTGCTTCCAGAAAGATAAGGAGAGAAGAATTTGAGAAAACAACTGTTTGAGAAAACAATTAAATCGCATCCCATACTTGCACAGAATTATTTCATATTCACATGCAAATCCTAAGACATGGATACACCCAAAATACTAATGCCCTATGTATGCACAAACTCTTTCTACTCTTGTTAATATGACTATGAATCAGAGGTAAATTAACAAGAGGTCTACAATACAAAATTGACAAGAGGTCTACTACCACAATACTGAGGAAATTCAGACCATCTATTTCTGACTTTCATCATCCTTATTATCAGCAGTAACTTATTTACTACCTACAGATCTTCACTGTTTTCAGTATTGAATGAACATGTAACCAAATTCAGAATCTTTACCAGCAGCAGTCACTCAGCACAAGATGAGTAGATGGTAGAGTACTCAGCCCTTAGTCTAACCAGTACTAACTGAACCTGTCTAGGTTCACTTTCTTTGTATATTTCATGGTATATCAGCGTGACTCCATTGTAGTTTCCAAGAATTTACATAACAAGCTCCATTCGTGCTGTGCTACATAGTGGTAAAGGACAGGGATTCAAATCCAAATCCCCTGAGGGGTTTCAGGAATAAGTAGCCAATACAGAGCAAGTAGGACCAGATCCCTTCTGCTCTCCAACTAAACCTGTTGGCTCAACCCTCTGACTAAGGAAGCAGACTGACAACAAGCAGATCAGCACAGATTGGTGCTTGTGAGAGTTGTTTCCAGGCTCTTCTGCTCTCCATCTCTATCTAGGATCCCAACAAGGATGACACTGGGGTATTGAATTGGAGTTTGAGGAAGCTGGGATCCTTGTCATCATGATGATCCTTGGTATTCAGGGACAGGATTCCCAGCAGGAGTTGCTGCTGCTGCAGGCAAATGCTAACAGCACTGGCTGCGTGCCTGCGGCAGCACACGCTCCTGCAGAGCCCCTGTCACAGCCGTCACCGCCGAGCAGCAGAAGCCTCATCCACCAGGTTCTTCTGTGCATTGAAGTCACTGGGAGTTTACTCCCCAGCTGATTTTCCTCTCTTGATTTAGAAGGAAGCAGAGACTCATTGAAGTCACCTTTTGCTGGCTGCTATTGTACATCACCTTGCATTTCTTCTCTAGGATAGGACCAGTGCTTCACTGACTGTCCTCACTGGTGACGCTCGGATAGCATAGGCTGGGATGTGAACAGAGAATGGTTTTAAATTCTTCCTTTCAGTGAATAATGGGCTGTAGAAAAGAGTTTATTGTTTCTGAGATAATGCTATGTGATGACTAAATCTGGTGAGGAAATGGCTATCCAAGCATTACTGTAATAATGCAAGCACTCATTTATTTATCCTTTGATGAGGTTCCAAAGAGCCTAATCAAGTTAGAGACTCTTTATTGTTACTTTTCCTAGGCAGGATTTTGACAACTTATTTGGTGTCTGAAGTAGAATGTTTTCAGCTATAGCTTGGTCTTTGTTTTATATTTTTTAACTCAGTGGAAAATGAGACTGACTATAGCCACATGTTTGTGATCTGCAGCACATGCTGAAAAAAAATGTGTCGTTTTCTCAAAGCCTCTACATCCTAGAATAATCAAGATGTGAGATTCTATCTACGGGTAAGACTGAGTGAGTTCAAGAGTTTAAGGAAGTTGAGACTCTGGTATAATTTCACAGTCAAAATTCCCTATGTATTCAGTATGAAGAAACAGTATGCCCCAGCAGGGGAGGATTACAAAGTGAGGTATTAAGTGTCTCAATCAGCAAATAGCGGGAATCCTTTCTGCCTTGTTCATCTTTCTTCCCAGTGCCATAGCACATACTTCTGGGAATCAGAATTAGAGTCCTAGACTCTGGGAATCAGAAGAAACTGATATTGCACACACAAAAGGAATTTGGGGTCAATCTCAAAGGAGTGGAAGTGATACACATGGCTTCTTCCCTATCCAGAGGAAATCAGTTGAAGACAGCCCAACATAAGTCACAAAAATTTACTCATCACTTTGGCTAATAAAAAAGTTAGTAATATTAGAAAAAATTGCTGAACAATTACGTCTCTGAATTACAAAGCTTCCTCTGATCAGTGCCCTCAGGCACTGCCCCCACAGGGAACTGTCACTCTTTTATGTATATTTTGTGAAAATATATGTAACTTGTGAAAATGTATGTAACTTTACCCCCCTTCTTATGTTGGAAACAATAGTTTTTCCATGACTTTATCAGTAAAGTCAATACTATTTTGATCCAGTTTCCTGAATTCCCCTAGTATGTCTTAAACTGATTCCAGGCAAGCAGCCTCTCAGACCACCTCAGGTGCCAAAACTTTCTAACATATTTCAGTGCACTGATCAATAGGGTTGTTATTTTTCCCTTCCTAGTCACATGAGCTGCACAAGGTGAAAAAAATGGCACTGAATTAATATTTATTTTGCAACATAAAAGAGCCCAACACTATCTACAAGTGTTATAATTAATTGGGATTAATTTCATGTGCAAAGTTTGGCTCTGAAGGTGTTGATGGAGTAATATATCAAAGAGGCTTCACCTCTGTAAAAAATCAATGCTAAAGTAACCTTGATTACTGTCTCTGTTGATGTCACACATAACACTAATCAGTCATCATTTGCACTGAACACTATCATGAACAAATATTATTTGTTCTCTTATTGGCATTTTTGAGACCCTGGGATAATATTCACTGCAGCTCTCTAAGAGGAGGTTTTCACCTTAGGGAAATTGTACAGGTTGTTCAGGAGCACATGGTCCAGGAGAAAAATTGAATGAATCTGAAAATTGAAAATAAGGAGACATAAACTGCCATGGAACAAGGGGACATCTGCCTTCCTCCTTTTTGCATCATCTTTCCTGGCCTCTTCTCCCTTTTCATGTTTAATCTTTTTCTCCTCTATTTCCCTCTCTCTCTCTCTCTCTCTCTCTTCTTTTCTTCCCATTTTCTTCCCCTTTCTTTCCTTTCCTTCTCACTTTCTCATCCCCAATTCAGGAGTAGAAAGTACATTTGACAGTGGCAGATTTCTGGAGGGAATGCTTTGCAATACAAGCAGGGGATCTCTAGAGATGCTGGGTCTGAAATACCTGACCTGTGAGGTATCTAAGCCTAATACAACCAAGCAAAATATCAAAGTGAAAGCACCCAGCTCACCTTTAATAAGGCTTGCTATCGATTTTTGTGATTGCTCCTTTTATTCTTCAGAGCAAGCAAACATCTGCCACCCAGCTCCTGCTCTGCTGTCCCCTCCTTTTTGATTATTCTTATTACTTTTCAGGCCCTCAGGAGTCCCTCCTCTCCCCCTTCAAGTTCCTGTAACTGTTTCAATCCCTATTATTTCAGTGCAGCAAGTTCATGCCGCCTCAAGCACCCCCTGAAAACAATTTCTGTATTTATATTGGCTCCCGGGTATCTTGGATCAAGCTTTCAAGTATCAGCAAGGACGGGTTCACATCTTACCTGGGTGCTCCATAAAGTACCTCTTGACTAAGACTGTATTGAAGTGGCAGCTCTCCCTCCCTAGCCCTTCTTGTCCTGGCAGGCAGCTGGAACTGACTCTAGGGCTGAATGAACACAATGGCATGAGCCCCCTTTGGGGTTTGTCCCAGTCCACAGTCCTTCTGCCCTTCTTGTCCATCCTGAAGAATGTTTTGGCTTTATCCATGATCTATCCTCCTCCTTGAAGAAAAAAAAATGGGCAGGGGTTGGGTATTTGTGCAACCAGGTATCATCCCAGCATGGATATAGGCTTAAATCAAAAGCACAAGGGAGGAGTTGGATTCCAAACCAAATCTGTTCTTACATAAGGAAATCCTCTGTGGATCAAAGTTGTTACTAAATTATTCCACCCTACTCATATCCCATCTCCCTTTCTCTCCCCACATTTTCGCTGTACACATTCCCCCAGGGATAAAATCCAGTTTATACATTTTTGTCATGAGAACAAATGACAGAGGAGAGAAGTTTGTGATAGCTTCTTATATTTTTCTAGTTTAGATAGAATAAATTAACTCAAAACAGAAAAATATCTTAAGATGCTTCTGTCACAGAAACAGTCAAGCGTGACTTATGGATTTCAGCTGATGGAAAATATGTTAAAAAATTCATCACAATTTTTAGATACAGTCTGAATAGCAAGTATTTATTTACCAGTTGGAAAACGGGGCTTTAGATCTCCTATACTGGTTCTGCTTAGTATAGCAGATGGTACCCCTATAGTGCCACACTGTTTTCAAAGCCACATTGAGAAAACCTCCTTATTTCAATCCATGCTACATCTGTCCCTGAATAGGATGAATTAACCACAAACACACAAAGAAAGAAAACAAATCTTAAACCAAAAATTGAGTGGCTATGGAAAACATACATGTTGCAAATGTGCCAGATTCCTTTATTTAGGATAAAGAATGGCATTACAGCCTCTTGTTTTGTCAAATATGAGGAGAAAAGGGTTGCTTTTCACACTTAGTGTTGTGTTGTGAACTGCAGTCATTTCCCTTGCCTTTGTCAAAACACTGGGCAGCAGTGGGGAAAAGAGGAGGGGATGGCAAAGGTAGGAGAAATAGAGACCTTGTTGATGCTCCCAGGATCCGTGGCGACTGGTCAGACATGGATGGATGCTTTGGGCTGGCAGCCTGGCCACAGCAGGAGTTGCTTTGGAGCCTGGCTCTCTTCTCAGGTCTGGGATGTCATCTGGTTTATCTAGTCGGGCCCCTTTTCTTTACTAGCCTTTGTAAGACTGGGCAGAGCTAGACAGTCTGTCTCCACTTATCACTCTGATAACTAGGCAGTGCTGTAGATCTCAGAGACAAGTGATAAGCAAAGAAAAACACATACACACACACGCACACACACACACAAGAGAGCAAAAGTGGCTGGGGGGGAATCAGAAAAGAAAAGAGACAGTTCAGTTCTTTGTTGATTCAGTGGTAAAGCCCATAGTGTGCCACTGAAGATGTAATATTTGTGAAGATGGGATGATGCATGAGGCTGATTTGGAAAATATATATAAATTTTATTTTGGCCTACCCAAGAGAATTTTCCACGTTCCTTTAATGATGCATTTTTACAAAGATGTAAATGAATGGATGAATTCTCCAAATGAAGAACACTACCTGATATATTATTTTAGCTTAATTATTTTTTTTCCTTTGTTTGTCTGTTTTAGTCTTTCAATTTCACTTCTGTATTTTTTATCAAACGCCCCCCTATTCCACTCCTATTTGTCTGGATAAAAGAAGGTACTGTTTTTTTAGAATAATCTTTTCTGACAGGTAAAATTACTTTAGGAGAGGCCTGTTGAACTATCAGCATTATGACACCTTCTCTGTTGTGTCAGTGCTTGACTGATCCCTGGATTGCTTTGGGATCAATTAAAATTGCTTTGCTTCCTTTCCATGGGCAGGTAAAGCTTTAAGACCTTGAAGACAGCACCCTAAAAAAGCTATATAATTAAAGTATGATTGCGGTGATACACAATTTTATTCTCAACTCCCCACAAATGTTTTCCAGCTGAACAAGATTTAAATAGAAACAATAATAGAAAATAAAGGTGAAATTTGTGTGACCCCTTCCACCACAATTTCTTAGAGTTTTTCTCGTTATCCAAGCATATCCAAACATGGAAGAAGTTAACTGGTGGTCTGACTTACTGCCATAAAAATGGGAAAATTTAACAGGAAGCAAGGTGACACAGTAATAGACCCAGCAAAGATTTCTTGGAGAACAAAACTGCTTTCAAATGCCAACAGGCACCAAATATTAAACTTTCAACCTATTCCTTGGTGGAGAAATAACAAATCTTTTTTGTCTCATGGACAAGTGAACTCTCTTTTTTGTCTGTGGCCAAGTGGCCTATCTGCTTTGGTGTTTATAAACCCTCTGAACTCTTTCATATTTAATGTACGTAACTTTACATTAAATGCTATTTATTTTCACTGTATTAAACATACATATTTACAATGTAACAGTGAATCATGAATAGAAGATCCAGATCATCCTAAAAGCATCATTCTCTGTATCTATTTATAATCAATCAGCAGTGCCACAAATACATAGATCCCATCCCTTTGCAAAGACATCGTGACATTTGCACAATAATTTCAATGACTTTAACAAACACAAATGTTTGACAAACATAAGAAGTGGTGTTGATCTCCACATGCACAAGGGACATGACAGTGATTTCCAGATGCCCAGCTGGAATTACTGGCCCTGTTTCAACTATCCTGCCAAACACTACTTTAATCCTCCGGTAATAGTAATAATAAAAATAAAAATAATGATGATGGTGATGATGATGATGGTGAAATATCCTTGGAATCAGTAGTCATAAATGGATTGAATAAGAATCAAATGGAAAATAAGTGAAAGCAGATTTTCAGCTAGGTTACTCAATTTCAAAAGGGAAAACTTTGACAAATTACATGAACAAGCAAGTGAAGTCAATGCAAGCAATGAGTTCAGGGGCTTGCAGTGTGACAGGTTCCTCCAAACTCTTTAAGTCAGCAGCGAAAAGTTATCTGAAACTTGCACATCAAGCAAGTGAGAACAAAACTTTCAGGAAAGGTTTCCAAAGGCATTTGGATGTATAGCCACCTCAAGAAGGACATTAAGAGTAAGCATAAAGCCTACGAGAAATTGAGGGAAAAAAAGGATTGATCAGCAAGTAAAGGTACACCTCAGAGGTCACGAAGTGTAGAAATAATGTAAGAATTGCCAACAGCCACGCTGAGCTAGGCCTTTCAAAGTATATTAAAACAAATAACAAAAAATGCTCTTCAGTCACATAAATGAAAAAGAGAGGAGCAAAATGGAGCAGTATCATGTGCAGCAGGGTTGGGAAGAGAAAAGGTAGTATATGTCTGGTTCTAAGTATTTAGCCTCATTTTCCAATAAAGGATCCTCGGACAAACAAGAGAGATGATGAAAGTATGGAAGCGAGAACATGATACCTATAAGCAAGAGAAAGAAAACCAATATTTTATCTAAATAAATAAAGAAATAAATTGTAAACTTAATTAATTAATAAAGTACAGCCTTTCTGAAATGTAAATTAGCCACTGACAGGTAAGTATTTTAACTATAGATTAATATTACTAAAGAGTAGCACTTTGTGTCTAATTTTATAATGTATAAATTATCTGCTCCTCAGTGACACAACTTTGAAGGCATGAGAAAGGATCTCCTATCTTGACAATTCCCAATCTGAAACAGTTTCTGTTTATCCTGAGAATTAGGACAGGTGAGATTTTTACCTCTCTTGGCACAAAAGGACTTGAACAAGCAGGATTGCTGAGACAGAGCAGATGTGTTTTACTTCCGACTAACTCAGGGCAGATAGGGTTTGCCACCTCCTTCTGCTCGTCCTGGCCCCATCAACAAGTGCTGAGTTCAGTTTTCATATCACCTCCTTGGGTTTAAGCTTGAGTCCCTGGATTCTGACTGTGAAGTTATTTTATAAAAGGTGGAGATTTTTGCATCTTCTCCTTCTTGTGCTCCTCGTCATTTTTCAAGTGAGAGTTTTTGGTAATGTGTTCCTTAACTACTCATCATAGAAACTGAAGAAAGAACCTGCAGGCTGCATGTTATATTCAGCCCTTCCTTTTTGGCTAGTCCTGTGTACTGAAGAACTGAAACTCAGGTTTCTGAGTGTTAGCATGTGTTGAGAGCATTTGGTGCCAATTTGAGGTACTAATTCTCTTCTCACAATCAGCATAGTGAATTAAATACAGCACATGGCCAGCAAATAAACAGCAGTCCACTAATATTTGGATAAATAAGATCTTTATGCAATAATCAGATTTCAGGACTTTGTACTCAAGTACCCTAGATTTCATATTGCTTAAAAACACTCTGTCCCTGACAGAAAAAGTCTGGCTTTATTTTTGGCGCTGTGACACAGCACAGCTGAAAAAATAAAAAAGCAAATCAGCTCATCCAGGAGATTAGAGACATAGTCTTGGATTAAGTCAGATGGAGAAAAATAAAATTATGTCTTAAATCAGACCTCTAGTTTCTGGTATGAATGTTGCAGTAGATAAGACATGAGGTGCCTCTGCTGTCCTAAGCCTGCCAGCTTTATTTTGGGTACAGACAGGCAGGCCAGAGTTCCCCAGGAATGTTAGCCAGGACAGTATTTTGTTTCTGGTTCAGATTTGACATGCAGACAGAAAAATGTAAGAAGATAAAATGTTCAAGCACATGTAACTCACACAACTTTTGAAGACGGAACTATTTGAAGACTGTGGAAGTTTCAAAATTTATTTCAGGGAGGTGTTTGGCAGAGCAAAAACCAGTGTGGTAACTTCAGTTGGAGGTATAATTTTATGTGGAACAGGGAGATACATTACTATTTGGATAGTAAAAAAAAAGAAAAAGAAAGAAAATGTGATCTTCCATTATTGCAGAAGATATAGAATATTAAAAAAAAAAAAATACAAAAAAACCCAACAACCTTCAAATACTTGTTCATAAAACTAGAAGAATGGAATGCATTTAATAATAAATTTCTTGTTTGAAAATCTTTTTGTTTTGTTTTGCTCTATAATAAAGATTTCTACCAGCAGGACATTAAAATATATTATGAAAGATTTATATATTCATTAATTCCATGGCAAAGGTCATTTATATCACTGGGTGAAGACAATGAGAAATGTTTTCCTTGTGAAACAAGGGTTCTTAATAAGACCACCTACTCCTTTCTTCCCTGCTGAAACCAGTTAGATGTATCAATTATTTGTTTTAGTAGGAAGAGCTGGATAATAGTCAAAGAAGGGATGTAAGCCAAGTATTCTTATATACAGAATTACTCTAAGATGATCTATATTTCAAATACTAATCTGTAAGAGAAAGGAGCAACCTTGCTCTGGATAGGAATTAGGCAGCTAGGTTCTGCAGATGTCAGCAGAGCCCCATCAGGTTTCTTGTTTCTGGAGATTCAGGGAAGATATGGAAAATGGTAGGTATCTAAAATAACAAGGTTTTGGTGAGATTCTCCAACATGCTTTGATGTCCAACTTGATTTGAATCTCTTTGTGCTCTAGTACTTTGGAATAACCCAGGGTCCCCTGGACAAGAAAGACAT
Source organism: Platysteira castanea (assembly GCA_013397175.1). Classification (NCBI taxonomy): domain Eukaryota; kingdom Metazoa; phylum Chordata; class Aves; order Passeriformes; genus Platysteira; species Platysteira castanea. The sequence continues at coordinate 78,874 of VYXC01002290.1, forward strand.
GGACTTATTGAAGTGGGTCCAGATGAGGCCAGAAAAATAATCAAGCGGCCTGGAACTGAGGCCTCCTAGTAAGTAAAGGAGGCTTATGAAGAGGGTAGACTTCCACCAGAACCCGTGGTGACAGGAATGGTAATGGCTTTAATCTGGAAGAGGATAGTTTCATATTAGATATTAGAAAGAAACTATTGACTGTGAGGGTGGTGAGGTACTGTCCAGCCAAGCTGTAGATGCCCCAACCCTGGGAGTGGTCAAGGCCAGGTTGGATAGGACTTGAGCTACCTAGTCTGGTGGAAAGTGTCCTTGCCAGTAGCAGGCGAGTTGAACTAGATGATCCTTAAATATCCCTTCCAACCCAAACTATTCCACAATTCCGTAAATCACCAGAAACGTGACTATTTGAATCAAGAAAGTTAAAAAAAATTAAGTTTGGTTCATGTTTATTTTTTTTTCCCTGTCCCCTTCCACAAACATTTCCTCCTGAAATGGAACTAACAGGGTTATGCAGGAAAATCTGTATAAGGAAGACTGCAATCTGGTGATATGTTCTTTACAAGCTGTTAAGTTGCTGGATCATTTCACTGCACTGATTACCTGCTAGCAAGGAGAAAAACATCTTGAACTTACATTGGTGTGTTAAACAATTTGACCATAAGATCTCTGAAGAGAGGTACTGGTTTGGGGACAGATCATCACGATTTTTTGAAGGTTCAAGTGGTGAAAAAAGAAAGAAATGCCCTTCAACAGACCTTACATTTATGTGTAAAACTTAATTGTGCTGAAGTGGGATTATGAGTGGGATATGAGGCATGATAAAGTGAGAACATCTTTGTAGCATTGTTTTCAGCTCAAGAATGGAATAAACATAGAACCCCTTGCATGAGAAAAAGACTGACCAATTTCTAAGCTGATGCTCATCTGACAAGATGAGAAATGCCTAAGGAAACCACCCAAATTCTGCAAACAGAGAGGTATCTGAGCGAGGGTTCTCCTCTAGTGTGCACAGCAAACACACAGGGATTACCTGCCTCCGGGAGGCTGCGGTGACATTTGAAGAGGTAACAGCGCGCATGTCGCAGGCTCCAGGCAGAAGACACTCCCACCCCACTGGAGCACAGTGGTCGGACACGTGCCCCCTGCCCTTCCTTGAAGCTACAGAGACGTGACATTTCAACTCGAACAAGCGAGCAGCCCACGGAAAATAACACCATGACAACTGCCTGCCGGAGCCGCCTCCCCGGGTGCGAGGTCCTCATCGCCGGCACTCGCATCTCCGTTTAGCAAACAAAAGTGTTTCAGACGCTTCAGCACAACTTTGAAACTACTTTCTTTGTGGAGCTCGCCATGAACTGCCTACTGATAGGTGTCATTTAAAATGCTGGTGACATCAAGACAGAAAGGCTATAGTTGCTGTTGAAGTCACAAATGGGGGGGAAAAAACGGGTATGTGAAAATTCAGCTGAGCTGTTGTCTAGGACTCGTGTGGTTCTCTTGTGCAAATGTGCTTTTTGTTTGTCTTTGCATTATTGCCTGTGAACAACTGAGATTTCTTTCTTTTCGAGTTCTTTTTCATCAGCAGGGTGCTATTCATTCACTCAGAGCAGTGAAGGGTCTGAACCTGGAATTTTGTGCAGGAACTTAACTTTCATGCTTAGGGGAATAGCCCCAGTGAAAGTAGTAAGAGTATTTAATACTTGATCGTGAGTTCTACTGAAAGACATTTCCTTCAAACTGATGGTTCATTCCCTAAGCATTTCACTCATCAAAAAAAATGTTAGATAGAGCTTTAAAATTAACATTTAAATAAGCTAAAATAAAAATTTTGCATTGCTGCTTATGAAACAATGGGTATTTAGACCAATATTGTAATAGAAAAAAAACCCCAAACACTGTATATTGAGAGCATGAAATTCCTTTTGAGTCTGGCCCTTTAACAGATTTTGTTTGTCCTTTTAACTCTCAGTAGATACGGTGTATAGCTTTCATTGTGAAATTAAATTCACAATGTTTCATGCAACGTGATTATTCCTTTGCCACCAACTAATTATCTAAAAAACAAAACAGAACAATAAAATATATGAATTATTGCAGAACAGTCATGGCAGCTGCTTGCACTTTTGCAAGTTTCATTTTATTTAAGCCGTTTTCATCTCTCAGCATTTTTTAACTTATTGAGGGATTTTTTTTCTTAGTTTTGTTTCAGTTTACAACTTTTTTATATTGTAACATAAATAAGTGTATGTGTGTATGTAAATAGGGGAACCTACACACATCATACACAGTTCACATGAAATACAGGAACTGAACATACCGTAGTGACTGTGAGTGAATATTTTTTAAAGAGAACACTACTATAAAAATATATTTCAATAAGACTACTCAAATTTACTATTCTGGAAAAGTAACTTATATTGTAGGAAGGAAATTATAGATAACACAGGCAAATATTGATACACCATAGTTACTTAATTCCTGCCTAATTACAAAAAAGATTTATAGGATCATGGAATTGTAGCTATAAACCTTATGGTTTCCTTGGCAAAAGTTCAGCTGATTAGTGTAAGAGAGAAATGACTTAGAGACAACCAGATTCCTGACTTTAGCACGATCAGATGGAAATTCTGGTCTCCAGAGGATTATCCAATCAGGTCAACAGCCAGAGGAGTATTGATGGTCACATCAGGGGTATTATCTCCTCACTTAAAGGTATAGGTATTTTCAAATATTTTGTTAAATACAGCCTTCAAAACCAGACAGACATGAGAAAATGTATTTGTATGCAAACTGTGCTTTCTGCTTTAAGTTGCTTATCATGGTCATTTTTGTTGTAATTGTATGTTTCCCCATGTGGAAAAATGTTACTGTGGTGCATTGAATATGCAGTATAACCAATTTTGTGCCACCTTAACAACAGGCTAACCATTTATTAAATATAGTAAGGCTAGTCCAAAGAAAGATAACAAGCCAGCTGTCTCAGTGGCTTCCAAATTGCTTGCCATCACCCAAAATAAATTTTATCCTGCTCTTGGACACTAATGACCATGCTTCCAGTTCTATACTGTCGATTTACATCAATAATGCAAGTGCAAAATTAATATCATGTCAGTGTGATGTATCATCTGAGAAAAATGGAAGCAGACTGAACCTATTTTGTAGAGGACCTAAGAATGACAAAAACATGCAATGTTCTGGACTGGATCGTAGCTGAGGGCAGGTGAGAGTCAAAGTCTTTTAACAACTGCCAGGATGTAACAAGGACACCTTTGTCTACTCATCTCAGCAGAACTGGCTACAGGCAGATTCCAGATACATTTTGCCATTTGAACTTTAAGATTGTACTAGCAAAAAAAAATCAACCTGTGCCTACAAAGAAGAAGGAAGCATTTACAAACATAGAACCCCACGTAGCGTTTTACCAACAGCTACAACACTGCACCTTGCAAGGCCCTCCAAAAATAGCTCGCTCCATTCTTCGGACCCCCCACACTAGAGTAATTTGCAATACAGTCACTATTCCAAACATCTGTTATTTTTTCTGTCTTTTTCTTTTTCTTCTTTTCTTTATACAGAGCCACACTCAGTGGATTTCAGCTGCTATCCAGTTATTTGGCAAAAAGATGTGAGAATCCAGCTTCTTAGGGGCTTTCAGTATGTGTGGGATCGAGGTAGCACAGCAGTTCCCTCCTTTTTCTGAGGCTGCTGCCGCAGCGGCTCCAACAACAAAAATGCACAGTCGGTGGTTTCTTTATTTTCATCTTTGTAGTGTTCTTGGCACCGAGTTCTGGAATGGATAAATTAAAATGGTGTCTGCCTAATCCCTCTGAGAGATTTGTTTGCAACTTAGACTACAACATTTTCCTTGAAAAGACTTTAAAAATGTCTTTTTTTCGAGCTGGATTCTCATTTTTGTGCAATCAGTTTTAATATGTAACACATGGAATGTGTTCTTTAAGATCTAAGGTACGAGTTAAGCAGCAAGGAAGTTCACCTGATGACATATGAGACACACATCTATGCTATACAGGATCACAAAACAAATGACTTTATTTCATGTTGTATTTCCTTTTAATAAGGTCATCTAAAAGAGCACATAAAACATTGTATGTCATGTTTGAGGACCTTCCTTCCTTTCTTCCTTCCTTCCTTCTGTCCTGCCTTCCTTTCTTCCTTCCTTCCTTCTTTCTTCCCTCCCTCCCTCCCTCCACTCCTCCCTTACTTCTTTCCTCTCTTCCTCTCTTTCTCTCCTCTTCCTCTCTTTCTCTCTTTCTCTCTTTTTCTCTCTTTCTCTCTTTTTCTCTCTTTCTCTCTTTCTCTCTTCCTCTCTTCCTCTCTTCCTCTCTTCCTCTCTTTATCTCTTTCTTTCTCTCTCTCTTGGAAAAGACTTTTGTTCTTCTGCATTCAGAAACCACACTGTCGAATGGATGGTCCCGGAGAATTAAGTTTTCTGTATATAGAAATAATATGCAATAAAAATTAGTCCTGTTACTAGTACTGCAGTGCTTACATGAAACACCACTTTCAAATCTAAAAGATATCCTGCTCTTTAGAATTGGATCTTTGAAACCTCTATATCAATTATGAGTTTGGCAGCTTCTTTTAAAAGGGTGCTGATACTCTGCCATTAAGCCACGGCCAAAGCTAATCACAATGTTTAAATAATTAGTTCAGAGGGTACCAGAGCTAATAAATACCTGCTTCCAGCTTTTCTTCTTTCTCTCTGCGTTCCTTTCACCATGTGAACTCTCTGATATTTAATAAAGTATGAGCATCTGAAGGTTTCACTAAGGGGCGTATGACAACAGTGTCTTTCAAGTTGTATGTTTCCCCAGAATAAACAGCATTGTAGCAGCACATGACAGAATGTCTTTGAAACCTTGATTTTTCTGTCAAATTTGGATGAAGTCAACCAGTTGTGTAAAAAGATATTGTTGATGGACAGAAAAAGAGTGGGAGAGAGTATATATTTGATACACACACACACAAAATATGAATTTTCAGCACAGAATATAAAATGCGTTATATTCCAAACGTGATTAAACCAGCTGCAGATGTCTACGTAGCTGATATCTACATAGCTGATGTCTATTGTTGAATCCCTTTATTTAAATGAGGAAAAAATTATTTGGGAGAAGACACTGATTTTAGGGTGTGAGGTGTGTTGCTCTCTTTGTCCCTTTTCCTTTGCACGGAGTATAATGAGGGCCAAGGAGGTCTCATTCAGATGCTGATCGTCCTCTGTGTTTCCTTTCAGTCTCCTTGGCCCAGCCTATCCAACAGTACTTCTGGTTTGTATTTAAAAAAGCACCTTTACTTTCTAAGGTATTAAGCCTGTGATGTTCCAGCCAATCTTAGTCTCAAATTTACCAAAGGGATATGGAGTGGGCAGAAAGAAATTCTTTTGTGTAAGCTTGCTTTCTACATACAGCAAAATGCAACCCATTAATCAGTCAAAGCAGCATATTGAAGATTCATCAATTTAATAAACACCTCCTAAATTCAAATGAAATAAAACAAGAAAGGATGGTATCTTACTCAGTCATTTCAGTGTCCTTTGTGAGTTCCAAGGCTCCCCCAGTTCTTTAACGGAGGTTTTACTGTTGTTCCATTTCTTCCTACACAGACTGCTATGCTACATTTCTTTCCTTGTGCTCTCTCCTGAGCACCTTCTTTGAGTATTTGAAATGACGTGAGGAGGATCTATCTCTCTCATTTTTATCTTCCCCATCTCCTCTTTTCTTCCGCAACTGCAAAAGATTGACTTTCTGTAGAGGATCTCCTATGCTATCCATGTCTGTACACATGTGAAGGATGATGAGTTTCAAAAGGTTGTTATGAACATGGAAATACTAGATAAAATCATAGATCATGAAAATAATATATACAAGCCTAGACATACCACAGGAAAAAGATAGAAGTGAGGATTATGTGGTCTACATCAAGTTCTTGTTTACTGAACGCTATTAAGCACGACTGAGTTGCATTTATGTTAATTACTATGCTGTGCATCTGTCAGACACACATCTGTCCAGAGGTGTCTGGAGACTGAGAAACAAAGACTACTCACTGGAGTTTTTCAATTTAAACATCCTCATCTTTTGTTAAGCAAGTAAAACTGAGTAAGTAAAAGAGAACCTCGACTATTATTGTAATTTATCTCCTTTTTTATTCATTTTCGTGCTTCAGTTTTGGTCAATATATGGAAAGAAAAAAAAAGTTTACAAACTTTCTCTTCCTGTTGCATCCAGTTACAGTGTGCAAAAAGGTATCAGCTAGTTTCATAAAGTGTAAAAGTGAATCTCCCCCCAGGAGACTGAGATTTGCAAGATTATCTCACTCTCAAACTCAGCCTCGGTAGGCAGCCTGTAAAATATCACATGAAATAGGACTGAGGCATTCAAGAAGCTCACAATTCTAAGAAGTCATAACTGGTTTCCTGAAGTCTGACAGTTTCATATTCATACTGCTGTCGCCCATGAAGAAAATATTGAATTTAGGTATGAGTAATAGGTCTAAGGTACCCTCAGCAGAATGTGACCTGAGTCATCTAATAAGCTTTAAATGGTTCAAAGAATTTTGTGGAAATTTGATTACACCAGAACATTGTATTCTGGGTTTTTCGTCATAAAAAAAATAAAGGACTTATCATCTGCTGAGATGAACACCTTCCGTGATTAGAGAGTCCACTGAAACTTCAGAATCACTTGAACACTTTTTTCTCTTCCATTTGGTCAGATTAAGCTTTGACTCGCCCTTCTCAGCTCAAACCTCAGATTTCCTCCAATCTTTAAGGCATAAAATGTTCCGATAACAGTACAATCTACCAGCAGCACAATAAGAAAATATTTCCATGCTGGTGAGTCAGGCCTTGCTGGTGAGGGACCATGTCAAGTTAAAAAACTCTGCTATGGTTGTGCTGATCTCTGCAGGATCAGAATAGAAGTCCCTATACTACAATCCTGTACACTGAGGAGCTATTCGGTGCAGGCAGGGAACAATAGGTCAGCATCTCTCCCAGGATGGAGAAGAGGGACCAAACCCATCAAAGCAAAGTCCATTTTCAGTTGTCTCAGGCGGTCTCTGGAATAAAACAGAGTCTGAATCACTGTTGTAAACCACTCATGATACAATGTTTGCATGCCGGATATCCAAGTGCATCTTCCTGTGAGAGCTAGAAACTGTGGGAAGCCCTTCTCTGACTAAGAGATGGCTAAAAATACTAACCAGCTCAAAATAAAGTCTCTTTATTTCTCAGGTAACATGTTATCTACCACCTGTTAAAAACTATTAGAGGGTAATTCTGCAAGTACTGATGTGAGTGTATGTATGCAAGTATACTTCTGAGTGTGCACACTGCACGACTGAGTTTTGTCCTGACCCCACAGGTGACCATCCAGACCTTGAAGTATGAAGACTGGTGACCTTTCCAACATTTTTTTAGCTTCTGTAATGGCAAAACTGTTATTACTGGCAATAAAATTACTCAGATCTTTTCTAAAGTCCTGATATTGCAGTTGCCTCTGGTAACCCCGTCTGACAGTGGATTATTCAGGTTGACTATCAGCTACACTTAAAAAAAAAAAAAAAAGGCAAACAAACATTTGCTTTTATTGGTTTAAAATTTACTGCCTTTTAATTTCAGAGAGAGAAGAGTAGGGAGCCACTCTTGCACTGCCTCACTGGCATCAAAAATGGATAAATGAACCAATGTAAAACCTCATGAAAATGAAGCAGTTTAACTATTGTTATATATTGGTACATTCTTATTCTGAAACATTTTCACTCTCTTTTCTGTATAATTTTTCTCTTTTAACTTCAGGCAAACACTTAACAGATTACAAGCACCACCATGTTTTGGCTGTGGAACAGAGGTTTAGTGGGGACAGTTGTCTCTCAATAAGATTTAGAGGTTTCATCTCAGTCTGGGTAACCTCTGATCCACAGAAGGGTCATGCACGCTGTGCATGCACACAGTTCCTGCCCCACTGTGGCTGTAGGATGTTGGTCTCTATCTCTCCACAGCCCCGTCCAGCCTGGCCNGAAGGAATTTTCACGGAATTGCATTGCCTTGCTAAATCCTTGCATTGTTGTGTTATTAGATGTGACCTCAATTTCCTTATTCTTTGTGTTACAGGATCATCCTCTTCATGTTTTTCAAGGAACCATTAGAATAAATTATTTCATAGTTAACACTTTTACCATTATTTTAGACATTTCATCTCTGTGAAAGCAAGAAAAGAAAATGCAGTGTAGGAGACTCCTCTAAGCTACACCAGAGATATCTCTGCAAGCACTGACTGGTAATGCAGCATGCCCCTCAACTCTCGTCATCCCAAATTACTGGACTAACTGAGCATCCTATACCCAGTGCCTGCTCTGGAATTATAGCTCACTGATAGGCCATAAGAAAATTTTCTAGATATTTTCTCACTTACTGCTAAAATTTTGTCTATACAAGTGTGTTGTACATAATTTGAGTTGGAAAAAGTGACAGGGGCATTGACGGAGGAGAACCTGATGTGTAACTTCAGGTTGAAACACTTTACAGAGAACTGAGATCCCTCTTTTAAAAAAGGAGCAAACCTAGCAGAAATTATGATACACAGACTTTCTAAGTGACACCAAAGAGATGCCACAGAGTATGTTTTAAACCAAGAACACCCTAGAAGCAGTTTCTGAACTGGCAAGATCCAGACAAAGAACATCTTCCTTTACAGAGGATCATGTCTTCTTACTCATCTGATATGTGTGTCTAAGATGACGTGGCTTTCTTTAATCTAGGACATTTACAAACCCATTTACAAATCCCAANTTTCTGCTCCACTGTGGCTGTAGGATGTGTGTCTGTATCTCTCCACAGCCCCGTCCAGCCTGGCCATGGGCTCCAGCAAGCCATGCTGACCTGCAGAAGGATATCTCAGCTTTGCCTCAACCTGTCCTCCTCTCCAGGGGTGTTGTTTGCTCCTAGAAGAGGCATCACAGCAGCCATGGCTATGAGGGGGTTCCCCTTTCCTATATCCCCCAGGATGCCCTCAGCTCAGGTGTTGCCCATCATCCAGCTGAATTTCTGTTTGCAACTAAAATCAGAAAAATGGCTTTGCTGAAATCTCCAGCTTCATCACAAATCTAAATATCATGGGAAACATCATAAATTATTCCATAAAAAGTTTCCAACTTCCAAGGACTNCTAGATATTTTCTCACTTACTGCTAAAATTTTGTCTATACAAGTGTGTTGTACATAATTTGAGTTGGAAAAAGTGACAGGGGCATTGACGGAGGAGAACCTGATGTGTAACTTCAGGTTGAAACACTTTACAGAGAACTGAGATCCCTCTTTTAAAAAAGGAGCAAACCTAGCAGAAATTATGATACACAGACTTTCTAAGTGACACCAAAGAGATGCCACAGAGTATGTTTTAAACCAAGAACACCCTAGAAGCAGTTTCTGAACTGGCAAGATCCAGACAAAGAACATCTTCCTTTACAGAGGATCATGTCTTCTTACTCATCTGATATGTGTGTCTAAGATGACGTGGCTTTCTTTAATCTAGGACATTTACAAACCCATTTACAAATCCCAAAAGTCCCTCAGTATTGACCGGCATTACTACTGCAGTAGTCATGGACCTGTAACTTTTAGGAAAGTTTTAAGCCAAGGCTCTGTTTGGTGTGGATCTTGTCCTGTGCATATTGCTTTAATAGTTCATTCCTAAAGACAAGCAAACAGACAGGCAAAAGTCCAAATAGTACAAAAAAGATGTAATCCAGATCTTCAAACTTCCACAGCTGATTTTTTTCTTCCATGAAGTAAACTTTATAACAAATCAAGAAAGCAGATGGAGACGAGGCAAAGAGTTACCAGTATCAGATTACACACCTGTTAATCAGTCTAATTAAATGTCTGTTCATGCATCTTCCAGAGCCACCTCATGCAATATGAGTTCAAAGCATGTCATTTTCACTGAGCATATTTTCTGGTTTATTTATCGTATTAGGTGGGATTAAAACTGTCCAGCCATTAGGACTTCTATTCCTGCTTTTGCTAACACAAATACTCCTGCTGAGCTCAAAATCACTTAGTAGAGAAAATACCCTCACAACAAGAAGAATAGTGGAGGAAGAAGTTTCGTGCTGTTTTAAGTGTTTAGAGAAAATCAAGATCAAGTTATAAAAATAAGTTAAAACTGGCAAAAATTTCCAGCCATTTCTATTAAAATTAGTATTGTTAGATTCCAACCAATGCACAACAACATCAGCAGCTTATTGAAACTGTGAAAAACATTTTATCTCTTTCTCTTCCTCTCTGTCATTTTCTTTTCTCTTTTAAAAGCAGTTTAGATCATAGGGCATCATTTGCTGCCCAATAGAAAAGTCTTCTTTACTCCAGAGGGAGCTGGAAAGGTGATAGATGCCCCTGTACTTTGGTTCATCCATCTGTAGAATAACACAAGACCTTCCTCTTGGGAGTGCTGATGTCTGAAAAATACTTTAGGTTTCCCAGGTGAAAAGTGCAACTCATGTGCAGAGTATTATTATAATCTTTTTTTCTCCCAACACAAGCATTTCATAAACTTGCATTGTTGTCAGAATAGTTCTGAAATATTTTACCCTTAGGTTCATCTTTCTACCTACAGAGTAAAGCTCTCAGTAGTTTATTCTCAGTATGTCTGTCTATGCACACACCATCTTTTCGAAGTGCTGCTGACATAGAAATTCACAGGATATCTATAATGTTCTTATTAAAGAGACAAATTAGTTATTTTACTTAAACAAACAACAGGAGTATTACCCGCCGGAATGCCCAGGCACTCTCCATAAATAATACTGAATGCTGATGAGATGTGTTTCAATGTTTTTTATCTTACATTTTACCTTGGTGAGTAACTCAGCCTTAGTCGAACTGACTTAACTGCTCAAGTGCCAGAATTCTCAGGAATGCTCTAATATCACAACATTTATGAGAACAGGATTTTCTTTGTCAGGAAATCTTAAATTCTGATCCAAACTTGTCAGTGCCTACTAGATTTTTTTTTTCCTAGTGATGATCTTGAAACTAAGTGCTTTAACAGGCAAGGATATGTGTCCAAAAAAGAGGCAAAGAAACAAATAAATATAAGACAGAAATAGGAGATCAATTTTGGTATTCATCTGCTTTGTGTCCTGTCAAAATTGCCAAGGGACATCAAAGTAATAAAATCTTTGTGGAAGCTTCAAAAGGTAGGAGGCATTCTTCAATGGCACTGCAGTAACTGTAATAATATAGATTACAGAGTAGCTTAACACCTTATTGCTGATATGCTGATTATGCTTTCAGAAATTCACCTATTCCTTAAAAATTTGTTCTAAAATGTTGCTATAGTCTCATTAGGAGAAGACTCTACCTACTCTTGCCCAAAGAGTATCAGCATCAAAAGGTACAAAAATTTCAGATGAGCTTGAAACCTCCCTCTTACCTTTCATATGCATATATGTATTCATGAAAATTTAAATTCTCCAATTCAAAGAATCACTGAATCATTTATGTTTTAAAAGACCTCTAAGATCAGTGAGTTCAACCATTAACCCAGCACACCCAAGGCCACCACTAAACCATGTCTGCAAGCACATCTACACAGCTTTTAAATATCTCCAGCAATGGTGACCCCACCACTTGCATGGGCAGCCTGTTCCAATGTTTGACAACCCTTTCTGTGAAGAAATTTTTCCTAATCTTCGATCTAAACCTCCCCTGGCACAACCTGAAGCTGTTTCCTCACTTTACTGATGAAAATCGGCTCGGTGAGTTCTGCCAGCTCTCTCTGTACCTCTGGGTGGATCTCATCTGGCCCCAGAGACTTGTTTGTGCCTAAGTGCTGCAGCTGGTTGCTAAGCAATTCTCCAACTCCAGTACACCCAACAACTCCATTTCCTGTTTTCCAAATGAATCCTTCTTTTCTCCACCATCACAACCCATGGTTCATCCATGTATGCAATTACATGGTATGTTATTCATTACAGAGTTACTCTCCAAAAGTAACTCTCCTCCTAAATTAAGCAGTTTCAGCAGTGAAAAATTGTATCGAAACGAAGATTTGTTTGTTTATTTGGTTGATTGGGTTTTTTTCTCTCCTCACCTCGTGTTTCTTGCTTATAATGCCACAAATAGTCCAGTGAGTTTTTGAGAGTAGTGTGCTTTTCCATTTTTGGGGGGAGTGCAAAGCACAGTTTACAAACTATAAATTCCCTCTACACAGAAGAGTGTGGTAACTCTGAAATACTGTCCATATGGCCCAACAGAATCCATAAATATTGTTTGCTAGTAAGAAAAACAGAGAATATTTCCCTCTGAGTTAATAGCTTCTGAAATAAAGCACTCTTTTGCATCCATTAGATACAGATCCAGATCAAAGGACAAAATGAAGAAAATTAAAAGAGAGATATTACTTAATCTCAGCATAGATCATGTTAAGGTTCCAATTCTCTGCAGCAAAATACTTCACAAGAAGGATAAAATCAACATTCAACCAATTAAAATCACACCAGGTCTATTAAAATGAGTCATCAGACCAGATCTGAATCAGGTCTTTCTATGCTTGTAAAATAAGAACATGAGTAAATAATATTTGTAGCACCTGTTTATAGCTTGCAGGATGTTAATTTTGTTTTGAGACAGAGATAATCCTCCCCTCCCCAAAGTAAATTTAAAGAGACTCAATGTCAAAGTCAGATATAGGAAGATATTTATCCCTTTCATATTTCTTTTATCAGCAAGATGCATTTCCCCAAAGTTTAGTGTCTAAAGACAGCTACATATGTGTCTAGGCACCTAAATATCTTTTTGAGATACTTTGGGCAGGGATTCAACTCACCACCTAGGTATTTAAAGGCATCTTTTGGTGGAATTTCAGTTCCTGTGTGCAGGAAACAAAGTTAGAAAGAAAACACTTTGCCTAGACACCTCAGACACCCTATCTATTGAAGTCTTTAGGAATAAAATTTTCAGGTAAATAGGGTTACTTTGAGAAGTTTCTCATCATCATCTCTGCCTTTACTGAACTGAGTGGTTAGGTACTTATTCCTTATTTATGGAAAGTTATCACTGAGATTGATAATTCTTCAGGACATCGTGACGTGTGAAGTATACTCAGGCTCTTTCCAGCTGGAACTGTGGTGCAGTCTATATCATGGTATATAATGTTATGCGACATGTATCAAACAAAAAAAAAGGTGTTTGAGAGGTGAACTGGAGTTGATGAAAAGGTATTTCCAGTTCCAGTTACTTCACCACAAAACACAAGCCTTGCAGCAGGGCCCGAGCTACGCTGAAGGAGCTGCAATCCACCTCCCCTCTGCGGAGTGCAGCTGGATGGGAAGGACCTGCAGATCCTGTGAGCCTCTGGCTCCAGCTGTACAGAGAAGTCTGCCAAAATGGAGCATGCCAAAAGAAGAGACAGGTCTATCTAGACCCTGGCTGACACCTAAATTTGTCCTTGTTTTTGTCCAGTGATTACTCGTTTAAGTGAACAGTTGTTGTGAGTATTCCAGGAAAAGGAGCTCCCCCTCAAAGCTGAGCTCCCCCTCGAAGCTAAGCTCCTTGGCTGGAAATTCAGCTTTCATTTTCATTTAAACCATACATGCAAAACTCATATGCAGATAGTAGAAACTCTGTTTCCAAGGCCAGTTTGGGCTTCTGAGGTGGAATTGCTGGAACAAAGTTCCTTACATTAAGAAACCCAGGTCTTCTACCTCCTAGTGTTATACCATCTGTATTATCACAAAGGCAAAGAAATGCAAGTATTCAAAGGACAGTTTCTGAATATGAATAGCTTCATATTCACTGACTTCAGCAAGTTTTAGTTTGGGCTTCAGATATCAGCAATTTATATCATGCTTTTGCATAGAAAAGTTGTTCTCTTTTTTTTTTCCCAGGAAAAGAAAGGAGTTTTCTGATGTTTGACAACTCAGATTATGTGTTTCATCATAATCTCAGTGGAAGAGCAAGAGACATTTTTAGAAAAAAAGGAGAGGAAAAAAAAGATACAACTTTTTTTTTTAAATTTAGATAAAAAATGAAAGAAAATATTAACAACTTTTTTAAAATAAACTTTGTTATTTTCTTTCATGTGTGAATCTCAACAGACTGGTTCCCTTGCCTTCTAGCACCAAGATTTAGACACTAAGGACTCAAAAGTAAGGTCTTATTTGTAACTGTACTATAAAATGTCTGAAAGCTTAGTTAAGTTAGTATCAAAGTTCAAATCCTCAATATTCAGTCTGAACAAATCAAAAAGTTGTTCTCCTTTTTCTTTTTTTTCTAAGTACAAAATTATTTTCTGCTTAACAGCAATTTCCTTAAAAAGATTTTTTTTATTAAAAATAATAGCTGTGATCAATAATTTTAAGAAATTGCATTTAATAACGATTTTAAATAACATTGGAGATGGAAAAGAATATCAGAGGATATTTAATTTAGAAAAAATATTTTTTCCCAAGAACACTTCAATTTTTATCTGATTCACTTTTCCTAAAGTGTTTCTTGTTTTGGTGCTTTCAAGTTAGATCAGTAAAACTGTTTAGATAGACAAGCTTGCGGTTATTTTGTGTCCTGTTTCTACTGAGATGTAGGAAGTGGCTCCTCTGAATTAACTGGGTAGTTACAGAATAACGAGAGTATGAACAAAACAAGCAGTTACCACTGAGGATCTGAACAAACCTATCAATTCCCTGCATTGTTCTAGTGATATGACAATAATCTAGTGATCCTGAAACTAAACTCATACAAACATGCAAACAAACAAAATAAAAAGGAAAACAAAACAAAGGTAGAGGGGAGAAAGACATTTTTGAGGAAAATAAGGGGGTGGTGGTGGGAACACCAAAACCTCAGAAAACTTATACTGAGGGTTTCAGATTTTTTGGGTTTGTTTTTTGTTTTTTTGGGGTTTTTTTTTTTTTGTTTTTTTTTTTTTTAATCAGACTGAACTCTGTCTCTATTTTTCCACAGGAAAGAAGAAAGAGAGAGAGAAAGATTATGAGGTCCAGAGCTATGGATATAAGGGACAGAGAGTGATTTCAAAAGAGAAGAGGCTTAGCAGCTGTTGAATATCTGTGAGAAGTATCAGCGGCAATTAACCTCCTGAAAACTGCTGCCATGTGATACCTACCACAGTCTCTAAAAAAAATAAATTTATTACTGTCCCTGACTTCCTAATGGACAGAGCCTGTTTCAGTGAACTGAATAAATTATGTGGTCCTTTGTAAACCTGAAAAAAAAGAGTGAGAGTGTAAGTAGCCATGAAATATGAAATATTGCACCTTCTGTATGGGTGGGCCCTCCTCACCTGGAAATATTCTGCTGGGCCATCATGACCTATGTTGTGAATGAATGGAAGACTTCATTCTCTAGAGCTTTATAAATTCGAGATTAAGTATATTCAAAATGTTGCATATTTGAAATACTAAGATGTATAAAGACCCTAAATATCTGTCCCATGAGACCTATTAGCTCCTGTCTTTTCTTTCATCTAAACCAGTCTGATATCATTTGCACAAAACAGAGATGGAATCATTTTTGAAATTAATAAAAATCACACACAAGCATACAGATTTCTGGGTCATGTTATCTTGCTGGCTCATGCCACACAAATGAGATAACAGATTATCCAACATGAGATTACTGTGGCACTATCAAATACTGACGATTTTTCCTTACTGTATCTAGCAATGCCTCAGCAATACTGCTGTAGTATCTGTCTCAGGATAACGAGTTGCTAAAAAAGAAAAAAAAGAAAAAAGGAAGAAAGAAAGGGAGAAAAAATAAAGACAGAAAGAAATAATCAATGTAGAACATCCTGAGGGAACAAGAGAAGTGGAAAAGCCAAAGAAAGAAGTAGCTAAGCCTGCCTTGACTGCATGAAATTTGTTGGAACGCCTCCTAGGGAAAGAAAATAATCACTTTTTGGGGTGATGGAATTTAAATAACTTAAAATTGTGCATACACAATTGGTTCTTTTGCTGCTGTTAGGAAAAAGAAAATTACTCAGTCATAGCAACCTATTTTTCAGCAGGAAGGAAAAAATAGAGTAAGTGGAAAATATCAGCACAAGTTTTGGACCTGAGACACATTTCAATTACAAAAGTGAAATACAGCTCTTGAAGTATTTTTTGTTGATTTTCTCATCAACATCTCCCCTGCCTCCTTTTCAGGGCAAACTTAAAGCTTGGATGCGTGTGCAACCGTCTGCCCTCAGAAAGGGCTGTAACTCCCAGCCAGGCTGAACACAAACCACTGTGGTTTAAGAGGGTAAGAAAAGCTTAGACTACAGTAATTAGAGTCAATAACCCCAAGCAGAGTGGAGGCAAGGAAAGCTAGCCTTAAGAAGTAAGCTTTGAAAGAGTGGGCTACAGTGAAGAGGAAAGTCCCAGCACACAGGTGGAAAGAGTTTGTCTGACACCTCTGGGATAGCAAGGTGGTTTTCCGAGCAAGGAACTGAGGTGATTTCTGCCAAAAATCCTTGAGTGATCCTTTAAATCCAGTCCTCCAAACTGTTAGTTTTCTGTCCATAAAGCTGGATATTACCACAGCTTCTCACCCACTTTGATGAACTTACTTGTGCCAAAGGACAAGTCAGAGATTTTTAATATTTCTCTACTGAAAATTATAATACAGAGAAACCCAAGTAAGCTCTCTTTGTTGAGTTCTACATAGGAAAACACAGAGATCAACATACATAAACTTGCTTGTGACAAGTCACCCCATCTTTCACAGAACCTTGGTATTCACACAGGCCTCACAGGTACGCCAAGACTTCCTGCCTGCATCACACCTAGATCCAAAATATCTCTCCTAAATAACACTAATAAAGAGAAATATGATGTCTGCCTAAGCTCAAGATCTTACTTTGGCTGCTTCACTTGGGAAGCATATGAATGTACACAGTCACGGTGAGGACTTTCAGTGCCTCGGGGGCCTGCCCTCTCCTCTGACCACCTGGGAATCCAGAGGCTGCTCATCTTTAAGTATCTCCATCAGGGGTTAGAGGTAAAGCAGTGTGATCCCTTAGCCTTGCTCATGTGCAGAGTACTCATTGCACTGCCAGCACCTCAGCTTTCATCTTAGCATTACATTCTTTTGGTGGTTGACGTGGTACACTCACCCTGTGCAAAGTAGTGAGATTTAGAACCTTTCAAAGTGGCGCTGAGCATGTGCAGCAGTGAGTTGGGCAGGGTTCGTTCTTCACAAGAATGGGTCAGGTTTGAAGATACCCCAAGATCATCTCGATCCAACCCCCCTACCATGGGCAGGGACACCTTCCAATGGACCAGGTTGCTCAGCCCCCACCCAACCAGGCCTTGAACGCTTCCAGGGATGGGGAAGCCTGCTTTCAAAGACGAACACATATATATTGCAAATTCATCTCCAGGAGCAGTGCTGCTACAGTCTAGCAGTGCTGTGACAAAGGTTTTTGGTACAGCTTAAAGTTGCTATTGTACAAAGGCATCTGAAATGGCTCAGTGGATGGACATCATCATCCCTGGGGGTTTTTTTGCAGCTATAGTACAGATATGCCCTGAAACCTTTTAGAAGTGTTGGCCATCTGTTTTCAAGAAAGCCAGAACACTATTTTAGAAAGTTAAATACATATTAAGCAAGGCTTTACCTTTCTTTCAGAGTGGGAAGGCCATATTGTTAGACTATAGCTGGTGAGATTGCACATTTGAGTTATGCTTTTAAGCTGCTGCAAAGTTCCTTGTGTCAGGGGCACCACAGGGATCAATGTTGGAACCACAACTTTTTCAGTACCTTAAATGACTCAGAGCATATTATTTAAACTAAAAATTTCTGGTGTGCAGATGATAGTAAATTGCAGGAAAGGTCATCCGTGAGAAACAATACAGTCAGGTAGGGAAGGATTTAGATCATTTAAGTACTTGAGCTAATAGATAGCAAATTCAATGCAGATAAATGCAGAATAATGAGTCTCGGAGAATGTAATAAAAGGACATAATATCTGCTTAATGGGAAGGTACTACAGCATATTGACCTGGAGAGAGATATGAGAGTTATTTTAATAATAAAAAAACCCTTATATTAAAGCTTTCAACTCAATTATTGTTAAGGAAATACAGTGTATTTCGTTAGGACCTCACCCAAAGTACTGCATTCAGCACTAATCACTCTACAGTTCAGAAAGCATATTTAGAATTGGTCTTAAAGGGGTGATTTGTAGAGCAATCTAATGAAAGTACATTTCAGAGATATAAGTTTTGAGGACATTACAGTGAAGATTGACTGTATCTTCACCAGAGTCAGAGACTTTAGAGGTGACTGTCTAAGACGCCCAGTACAAGCTTAATGAATACTTGGCAATAAGAGGTGAACTGTTGAGGAACTCATTATTTTAACCCTTCAATCTTCATAGTTCTATTAAGTTCAGAGCTGCTGTCACGGAGGAACAAATTCTCATCTAGATTTACACCACTGCAGTTTGGGTGAAATCTCTGGAGCTACTCTTCTTACAGAACCGTGAAGAAGAACAAGATCTGTCCTTCAATTTCTAATAAGAGACTAATGGGGCCTCTGCTCCAGCACAGGTCCCTCTCTGTATGCTCCCTTGTCTCATTTGGCTATAAAGGTTACAGTCTTGTTAGACAAGGGAACATCAAGGTCTAGAGCACAAGAATTGCCTGAAAAAAGACACATGACAGTTTGCTAAGTAAAGAAAGAATTAAAGTACACCACATGCAATCAAGAGGTTTTTCTCTCTCCTTTCTGCTGAAGTATGACTGAAAACAGCTGGCAGAGGGGAGGCGGGCTCAGATAAATGGCTATTTTTTTGTGATAGCAAAGTCATCACATTGGGTCTGCCAGAGACCCGCTAGAAGGCATGTCTTGTGAAGCCAGTTTTGAAGCTGTCAGTATGTGATTCTCTCATCTTTGCAATTATTTTTTTTTTCATATTTTCTAAGCCATTATTTTCTCTAAAGCTAATGGGCAGTTAAAGTGATGAATCAGTTCCTTGCTGCCTATAAATCAGTGGTTTACAGATGTTGGAAATGTAATCTGGTATTTTGTTCAGGCTCCAGACACAAAATCTTCTTTGGCAGGAGGCCGTCATTTAATCAGAAAGTACACAGATTTGTTCCAAATGTATGGTCCAGGATAAGCATGCATCATTTGGGACTCTGTAAGCAGAGAACAAAGGTGTTTGTGTATCTTTTCCCTCATTCTGGAATTATGACACAAAATTCATGCTTCTAAAATGATAATACTCAGAAGATAGTTCATATTTATGATATTCTACATTACCAGTTCTGATGTACTTTTCTCCTCTTTCAAATGGTTTTTAAAAGAATTGGGTTATTCTAATCAGAGAAAGTTCCTCAGTGAGACAGATAGAAGTTGTGTTTGAATTTTGATTTTTTGTTACCTTCCCCAGATAAAAATGGCGGCTTTTCTACGAATGACTTGCATCATTTCCTTCACGAATAAACAACACGTTGGAAAAGATGGAGCACGAATATTGAGAATGTTTTTGAGATGATCCAGAAAGACAGATAATCTTCTTCCAAGATAATTCTGCCATAACCTACTTGAAAGGCTTGCAAAGATAAGTCACTTGCTGTAAGATTAATGCAACTAACTGAAATAGGGCTTTAGAACTGCAAATTTTATACATTCTGCATTTAAAAAGAGGTGGGTTGGTTTGTCTGTATGCCTTTTTTCCTACAAACTTCTGTAAAAACAATTTTCTGTTACATGTAAGTTGCAAAACATTCCGGGGCAATGGGTTTTTTTTTCATTGTACCTTACAGAAATATTATATTTACTTTACTTGTCATGTGATATTTCATGATCAGATTATTATCTTCATTCAATTACATCATACAGCTTTCACTTCCCAATTGATCCAGTAAAATTACAGTAGTGAAAGCCAAAGGATTCAGTGAAGAAGTAAATTGTGTTAATTTATATTTATACACATGACTTCACATAAACAATTGTCTATGGGAAATAAAGTAGGAATCAAATCCAATGTTAAGTGGTACCGAGTTGAAAAAATGCCTAAAAGCTGACTTGATGCAATACAGGCTTGGGAATCACTAGGTATTTATCATAAACTATAATTATGTGTACAGAAATCTGTACAATTCATCAGTCTTTGTCCTTTATGAGTAAAAGATCCAGGATATTTTCTCATGATTTGTTTATTTTATCTTTCATTTTAATACACAATTTCATTTCTATGTGCTCTATCCTGTTTCTATCAGTTGAGGTCATTTTCTCTTTGTCTTCTCACTGCTATCATTTTGAACTTCCCATTGCAATTGCCTTTCTCCTCTTCTGAAATGCTGTTAATAGATTGTTTCCCTTTTTCTAGTTCTCTGCTTTATGATTTTCTTTGTGCTACTGATGTGACTTTCTTTACAAGTACTGCCAATGAATACAAATAATTAAATGAAAAATGAATGTCACAAAAATAATTGGAGAAAAAATGTGATAAAAAATAGAATAAAGTCATTTTCACATAGAGAAAATTCATGATTGACTTCTAGTGATGTTTCAGGATTTTTCATTTCCCTTCCCTTCCCTTCCCTTCCCTTCCCTAATTTCCCGAACTTCCCGAACTTCCCTTCATCAGTCTTTGTTCTTTATGACTAAAATATCTATGATATTATCTCATTATTTGTTTATTTTGTCTTTCATTTTAATATACATTTTCATTTTTATGTGCTTTATCCAGTTTCTATCAGTTGAGGTCATTTTCTCTTTGTCTTCACATTGTTATAATTTTGAACTTCCAATTGCAATTCCCTTCCTTTCCCTACCTTTCTCTTTCCTTCCTTCTTTGCTTTGTATTACATAAACGTGAAAATAAATCTGTTCTTAGGTCAAAAAAAGTACTTTCACCTCACACATCTGAATAATCTGGATGTCTTCTTTCATAGTATTCTGTATAGAAAGGGATGCTTTCCTTCACTTAATCTCTTTTTATTCTGTGGCTAAATTAGCTATTCTCCAAGGTCAAAAATTGAAAACATATTTTGAAAACAATATTTGAATTCATAACACTTTTCTAACTTAATTCCACTCTTTCAACGGTGGCAGTGATGGTTCCTATGAGAAAGTCTTGTTTGGAATGAAACAGTGGTACTGTGGCCTTTCTTCAGATATCTCACATTATCTAATTTCTCATGACTTGTGAGCTCCCACCATGCAATTCTTGCTGATTAAGGTCTTGTTGGTGGCTTGCCACCCTACTTGTCAGACTTCTGGCATCCTTTTCATTTGGAGCCTTATCAGGAAGATGAATTTGGGTAACAGGATTTCAAAATGAACCCACAAGGGGGCTATGGATCTAATTAGACTTCATCCAGCACAACTTGTTAAACTACAAAGAACCCAGCTAGCAAAAAAACAGCCTCTCTTTGTTAAAAGAAAGTTAACACATTCACTTTGCCTTTATCTACTGTTCTTGTCACTCTGGAAAAGATAGCCCAGGGAAGCTGCAGAATCTCATGAGTGAATGCATCTAGGGGCATGTTAGACGCACAACTGTCTTTAATGAGGCAATTTATGCCACCTTAGAGGAGAGATATAGAGGTAGATGAACTTTTGAGACCCTATAAGCCCTATCATCTTCCATGTTGCTCTGTTCCAAATACTTAAGGGTATTGGAGGAGTAGCCAGCTCCCGTCTTCTAAATCTGGGAGTTCATTCACCCCTGAGAAAAAACCTGCACACCAGGATTTTTCCTACACCAGTAGTAGTACTACAGCTGTTTCTTGAGCAGTCTCCTCTATTCTGAAAAAATTACTTCACGTTTCAGCTATTAAGGTCATGTAGGCTTCTAACAAATGACGAGGTCAACTGAGAGTGAAAAGCAAGTGCAGCAATTGCAAAATTAAAAATGTACTTTATTTTAAGCCTGTCAGGAATGCAAACACAAGCTGAGGAATGCAAAGTAGTTTAATTAAAGCTCAGTTAAAAACTAGCATAATTATTATATTAAAAAAAAAGTAATGTGACTGAGAGATTCTTCTCTTATTTTCTCCAGTGGTACTAAAATCATAACTTTCAGTTAATTCTTTTATTGGAATTTAAAATTTCACATGGCTTTCTTGTCAATGCTTGTATAACCTTTGCTTTTAAGACAGTGTCCTGCTCAAAGAAATCCCAGAAACCACATAAGCTCAGTTTTATCCAAATTCAAGGAACAGGCACATATATTAATTTTGGCATATTCAAGCATTTGTAACCAGTATTCTTAACTCTTTTTTTTTTTTTTTTTTGGTGAACCGTCATCTCTATAGGCATTCAAATTTCTATTTAGGAAATATTTTAGTAACATAATTTTTACCTCTTAGGAATAACACTTTAGATTTGTCCATGCCAAATAATTTTTTTCTATTGTGAGCAGTGTCTTTCTAATTATTTGAGACTCTGGTAAAGTATATGGCATTGACAGAGATTAATCAGTGTCAATTAATATCTCTTCCTTAATTTTATTCAAATATTTCCACATCCATGTTTAAATATCATTTAAATCATATTTTATCTAACCAGCTAAATGCATCCTCAGAAATCTAATGAATTTCACACATTTGGGTTTGTCTCACAATCTTTCTTTTTTCCCCCTCACAGTTTTTTGACCCTTATGAGACTTAAACCAAGATGACCATCAGTGGGAGATTTGTGGATTTCACAAACGCTTCCTTCAAGATGTCTCTTCCCTGTGTGTTTCCCTGCATTTTTTAAGAGAAAAATAAATGCTTTCTGACAGATGGCTTTTAAACAATTTAACTAGCATCTTTTAATTCTTAGACTTGAAACAAGTTGTCTTCCTTCATATGGCACATTTATTCCCTGTCTGAAGATCTTCAGGACTCCTTTTCCATCTACTTTTCACTCTTCACTCTCCAAAAATTTTGGAGAAAACATAAGATTTTCCTCAAAAGATTTTTTTTTTTTTAAATCACAGAGTAACTCTTATCTATCTATTCTAGTCACAACTGATTTCTCTTGGAAGAAAAGGATGTATCATAACTCTTCCTAAATGCCTTCTTTTTCTTGCTTTGATTTGGTCACAGTAGAAGTAGCAGAATCCTAGGAAAATATTTTATGGCAGCAACCTTTTCTTTTACTTATTCACTGAATTATCTCCCAGGATTCATCTCAGGACTGCCTAGGCTAGAAAGTCTACTTTACCCAACTCATTAAAACTTGCTTAAAAAGCACCTTCTTGGGAACTTAAGACCTTCAAAATTCAAAGCTGCCACTACTGTCTCTCATGTCATTTGGTTTGCAATCGTGAAACTCATCAGCGCGTGTTTGAGAACTGAAACAAAACATTATTGCTATTAAAATTCTCCTCAGCCCCTGGAGGTGATACATGATGATCTGTGTGGTTCCTGGGTGCTGAAGTCAAAGAAGTTGAGGTCCCAGTGGGAGCTGCCAGATGATTTGCTGAAATAAACAGTGCTAATTTGCTCTGGAGAAGCCTATGATCCAAACAATGTGGGATATTGAAAGACTACTAAAAAGCTTAGCTGTGCACTTCTATTTCTTGGCAATAACTGTTAGTTTTTTAATTAAGGAATTTCTTTGACAGACATACCACGATGTTCTGTTCCAGTCCTGTGAAATTTTCTCTCTCTGTCACTTCTGTTTTGTTTGTATGTGTGTATGTTTAATTATTCCTTTCTTCTAAGTTTCTTTAATATCAGCTTTATTACTGGACTCTGGTCTTTACAAATCTTGCAGAGAGTATTTACTGCAAAGGTTGAAAATCAAATTTAAGGAAAAAGTAAGCATCAAGTTCATTTACTAACATAGTACTGTGAAGTGTAAAATGAATGACAGTATTAGCACAACTTCTGTCTGGGAAGTGCTCCAAACCCCTCCATTGTTGATGGAGACATGACAAAACTTTGGCTGTATTTTTTTTTAGTTAGCTATTCAAGAAGCTGCATATAACAATTTGGGATTTGGGTGTTTTGAGGTTTTTTTCAGGTAAAAGTTTGGATATTTTGCCACACTTTTGGCTTCATACTAGAGGCCTGAACATAGGAGAGCATTATTAGCTTCACTAGAAGATGTTCACCAACTCATCAGCAAGGGACCTTCAAGAATACATTTACAGGATCAAAAGACCCCCAAACAGCCAAATGACCAAACAACAAAAAACCCACAACAACCCTCCATACCACTCTGTGAGCAAGGGACTCTATGATTTTGAAGTTTGAAAATAAAAAGCTTGTTAAGGGCAGTTGTCCCTCCACGTACCACAGTGTAAAACATGGAGGGTTTGAAAGGATTGAATTCACTTTCTATTGCTATTTCACTATTCAAAATAGCAGATATTCATTAAGTGTAAGGGTATCATTAGTGAAAGGATGTGTCCTACATCATCTCTTGAGTATGATCTTCGTACCTATGGTTTCTAATTGAACCAAGAAGTCAATCTGAGATGCTCAAATGAACCCTTGTGGGATGTTATTTATTTTTTTTAACAAAATAGTGATAACAATAATTTAATAAAGGGAATTTTCCCTATGTTTATATTCTAAAGATTCTTTCTAGAAGAACAAATCTAAACACAGAAACAATAACAAAAGGTTAGATTTAACTTTGTCTGTACTTTTCTCCTCCTTGAGTTCACCTACATTAGCAAAAATATTAATGGTGCTATAGAGCTTTCCCAACTACTTCTTGAGGGGGAAGAGGGATTATTTGATTCCTTTTTTATCACAATTTATGTCAGTATAAAAGTTATAGAGATTGCCAGAAACTAAAGGAACATGATGTAGAATCACAGGAAAAGTGCAAAATCAATAGAGCCAGGTGTCTGAATGCTGCACTTGGCAGCCCCTCTCTAATCCATAGTCAGTGCTATATTTTATGTATATGACTGAGATTCTGTTCCTAGATAATCCTCAAACCCAAATAGCCTGCACCAGTGCAGTGACCACAGAGACAGACGAGGTTCAGGTTTTGATGTGCAAGGAAGGATTTTGAAATAAGGGTCCGGACAACACCTGTGGCCCCTGAAAAGGAGAGAAGTACTTCTAGGCTGCCTGAAATGTCTGGAAGTGTCTTTGTCTCCTAGTGTTAGAAGAAGTCAAGGTAAGTTTTGCTTGCAACTTACATTTCTCCTGTACAGCGACATATTCCAGGCTCAAAAATGACCATTTTTACCTGGGAGATGTATGTTTGTCATAAAAGACTGTTAGAAGAAAATGCAGAGCCTTTTGGCTTCTCCTTTCTGCTTTCTTTCAGGTAGAAGCCAGACATAGCTAAAATCATTCTTGTGCATTCTTCCCTTCTCAAAATAGCAACTGATTCAAAATCTGTCCAGATCTCTAACTTCTCACAATCAAAACTGTGAACTGTAGTATTTCATTTGTCTAGCTATCATCCCAACATCTTGTCACAAGAGAAGGTCATTTGACTGTCAAGAGGAAAAATGAAACACTAAAGACTGAAATACCTAAAACATTTAACACATTTCTTAGTATAAACAAAGTTGTTAAGCAGAAGAGCTGGTGATGGGTAATCTCTGATCCTACTTTCATGAGAAAGCTTCTGTAATCATATTCCATCCCTGTCTGGCTTTAAAGAAGGTCAGATCTTTCCTGGGTTTGATTGGAGTTTGAATGAGACTTATGTAAATTTCCCTTGGTCAATTCATGTGAATTTGAGGAAATTTTCTCAATCTTATTGTTTGCTGTAAGTTTTAGGCTCAAACAAAACTGATATTCGAGGCTTGTTTATTCTGTTTAAGTGTTTAGTTTTAGTGCACTATGACCATCACCTTGTTCTGCAGTCTCACACATAGAAAATACATTTACACGCTCTCTCACGCATAGAGAAACAAACAAAACCCTTTACATTTATATGTATATTTGTGTGTATCCCCTAGCTTTGTTTTATACTTGGCTTATAAATTATTTTAAGAATGTTCTATGTTTGTACAGTCTATAGTTAAATGAAATTCTGATCTCTTACCGTAGCTCTTCATTATGCACTACTGCAATACAAACACAAGCACAAATACAAATAAATAGAAATGCAAATACTACTACTAATGAAAGTAATAATTAATAATAGTAAACACCATTATCTTTGTCTGTGCCAAGGGCACAAACAAAACTGTCTACTTATAAATTTTCTTATGTATGTATAGGGTATGGGCTCACCCTGGCTGGATGCCCAGTGCCCACCAAAGCCACTCTGTCACTTCCCTGCTCAGGTCGACAATTCAGCTCAACCTCACTCCCAGTTTTCTCTACCTTCTCCCCCAGAGCAGCACAGGGAGATGGGGAACGTGAGCTGTGGTCAATTCATCATGCATTGTCTCTGTTATTCCTTGCTCCCCAGAGGCTGGGCTTCGGACACCCTTCCCAGAACCAGTGCGGGGTTTCCCCCATGGGTGACAGTCCTCCACAGACTTCACCAGTTTGAGTTCTTCCCACAGGCTGCAGTTCTTCGTGAGCTGCTCCAGCACGGGTCAATTCCATGGGGTCAATATTTCAGGAAGAACTTGCTCCAGTGTGGGTCCCCCATGGGGTCACAAGTCCTGACAGCAAACCTGCTCCAGCCTGGGCTCCTCTCTCTACAGGTCCTGCCAGGATCCTGCTCCAGCACAGGAACCCCTTGGGGTCACAGCCTCCTGTGGGCATCCGCCTGCTCCAGCCTGGGCTCCTCCAGGGGCTACAGGTGGATCTCTGCTCCCCGTGCCCTCCCTGGGCTGCAGGGGCACAGCTGCCTCACCATGGGCTGCTCCAGGGGCTGCAGGGGAATCTGAGCTCCAGAGCCTGGAGCAGATCCTGCTCCTCCTTCTGCACTGCCCTGGGGGTCTGTGGGGCTGTTCCTGTCACACACGTTCACTCCTCTCTCCTTCTGCAGTTGCTGTTGTGCAAGTTTTTCACCCTCACCCCTTCTTAAGTGTGTTATCCCAGAGGTGCTACCACAGTTGCTGAGATGCTCAGCTTTGGGAAGCAGTGGGTCCATCCTGGATCCAGCTGGCACTGGCTGTGCCAGACATGAGGTAACCTTCCAACAGCTTCTCACAGAAACTAGCCCTGTAGTTCCTCTGTTAGCACAGCCTTGTCATGCAAACCCAACACAGCATAGTATTCCTGTTTATTATTATTACTATGATTGCTACTTCTAATAAAATACATTAAAGAAAGTATTAAAGCATTTTTAAGACTTCTTTTGCCCTAGGCATGGGCAAAGTTGTTGCTGCTGAAAGGATGTTAGCAGATTGCATTTTGCTGAAAACAAAGTTGAAACTCTTGTGGGTCAACAAATTTCTGCTGGGTGAAAATATAATTTATGTATGTTCAGAAAATCCCCCAGTGAATCAGTGTAACACATTTTATTAAGTTATGGCCTCTCTGCTGAAAAACTACTGACTCACTGGCTGTGCACTTGAGGACTTAGATTCAACTTTTGAAATGTAGGTACCTAAGTGAAGAATTTAACCAGGGAGCCTGGTCTCCATGGACTCCCAGTGCAGTAAAGGGAGAGAGACAGGCTGCTTTAGAGAGTCAGGCAGATCTAAGCAAGATTGAAGCACCAGTTGGAGAGGTCTCTGTGGCTACGAAGGGAACTTTAGCTGAGATTCCTGCTAACTGCCCCAGGCAGGTGTACGGAGGTGGGTAGGAAAAGATCCACGCTGTTGTAAATCAAAACTGAGCTCTTCAGTGCTATCATATGCTTCTCTCCTGCAACGGATTTAGGTGTGCCTGTAGCTCATTAGCTGGGAGAAAGTCCTGTGGGAAGGGCTGAGGTAAGGTGTCCTCTATGACTGAAAGAAAATGTTTGAACCGGCTAGGCAGTTCACAGCCTTGACACAAGACCAGGCTGGATGACATAGGCTCTTATGACCAAAACATTATTTTTAGTGCTTCCAAGAAAGTGAAGGCTCTTGGGCTTCAGCTCTGTGTTTGGGCCAGTTTGATTGTTTGCACTGATACTTGCAGCAGCTTCCCTGCCAACTTACTTAGTCAAACCAATAAAACATCTTTACAGCACCACCTTTCCGGCCACTATTGATTCACTTGCATGTGCTACCTCAATAGTAAAAGGCTGCTAGGATTTACTCCCTCTGTTCTTTCCTTCTCCAGGCAGTCATTACTCAGTACAAAACTCCCTTAACCTGGTAAAGTTGTTGCTCTTGTTAATACTGGTTTAGCAAATTATCGATTCAAATAATGAGAACAGGAATTATTTGCTCCTATTGTGCAATGTGCAATTGGATCTCTGTTTTGCCCCAGTAATTTTCTCTATAGATCTTTCAGTGGTATTAGATAAATGGATCATAAAAAAATAAATAAATAAAAATACCAGGAAGCTGCCTGAGGTTGATGGTACACTTGAGCTGAATCCAAACTTTATTGGTGTTTCTCAGCTTCTATTTGAAAACTTATAAACACTGCTCTTTGGAGCTTTACAGTGGTTCTTTTTCTGCTTGTCTGGCAGAGGTATTAAGTCAGTTCTTCAGTTCTAATGAAAGTATGTACAGCCCATCAACTCCCCATCACACCTGTGCAAAGGCAGCACAATGTCAATGACCTCAAAACAAAATGAATTAATATTGCAAAATACATTTCATAAGCTATTAGAAAATTCCAGCTGGAGGTTGACAGTCCCAGGTTGTCCAATGTCACACCTTGCTGTAATTTGCAAACTTCCCTCCATCCTACGTTTCTCTTTTAGCACTTTAATCAAAGCTGTGTAAGTATATTCTTCTACTGGGCTGTTCAGTGTGACAGCAAAATTTATATTGTGCTTGGTCGGATGGGATAGAGTTAATTGTCTTCATAATAGCTGGTGTGGGCTGTGTTTTGGATTTGTGATGAAAATCATGTTGATACTTTAGGGATGTTTTAATTATTGCTGAGCAGGGCTTACACAGAGCCAAGGCCTCTTTTTCTTCTCATTCAGCCCCACCAGCCAGGGTGGTGGGGTTGGAGAGGGAGTGAGTAGGGGACACAGCCACGACAAGTAACCTCAAGTGACCCCAGAGATAATCTATATCACATGGCATCATACCCAGCATATAAACCTGAAGAAGGAATGTGGCGATGTTCAGAGTGGTGATGTCTGTCTCTGCAGGTAATCACTACACATGACAGAGCCGTGCTTTCCTGGAGGTGGCTGAACACCTGATTGCCCTGGGAAGTCATGGGTGAGTTTCTAATTTTGCTTTTCTTTCATGCTCAGTTCTTGTTTTACCTGTAAACTCTTTATCTCAACCCATGAGTTTTCTCACTTTTACTTTTTAGATTCTCTCCCCGTCTTGAGGCAGAGGGAGTGAAGGTCTGTGTGGGACCTCATTGCTCTCTGGGGTTAAACCACAATAATATTTGGATACCTAACAATAAATAACTTGTCCTTTATGTGTGCAGAAAGAACACACACGTGGAAATTGCTACACACACAGTGCAGTTTTTTGGAAAATCCATGGTTGTGTTCCTTCCCTGGTAACATTCCAGTTTAGTCAAGAAGTATTGCCTGATGCAAAGAGAGTTGAATCTAACCTTTCCTTCATTTCAGCAGCATCAGTTAAATGCTGTTAAAGAACTGACTGACAGAGAAAGAAATATTCCATAAATTAATTGTTGTCATCGCTGCCATCAGCATCATTGTCATTATATCAAATAGCATTCCCAGTGCGGTAAAAGGAAACAAAACATGAAAGAAGGAATAAGAATTTTCCAACTGAAGGATATCATAGAATAAACAAAGAGTCATAACTAAAACTCCTTCTCGTAAAGGAGTCTAGAAGCCTGACCTGTAAGTCTTTTTGCATGCAAGTTCTCCTCATTTACTTATTACAGTTACTTATACCCACATTCATGCTCTTAGACAAAACCTGGATCTGATTTGAGGTTTGGAATCCCAATCTTGAAGAGGCACCCAGGTCAAACCAGACACAGGACCTTCAGTCCAAGAGAGAACTGAAATTTCATATATGTTCTTAAACTTATCTGCACCCTGTTAAAATCCACAGCACTGAAAATTTCAGACCGAAATATTTACATTTTCTTTCATTTTGTACTGGACATCACTGTCTAACTCAATTCTTGGATTTAGGAGTCCAAAAGTTAAGTGCAGAGCCCTTCAGCATCACCATGTTTAAATCATATGGTAATTTGAATATTATCTTTTCTTTCCAGTCTATTTCATTCATTAGAATGAGGCTATAGTTAAACTAGATGACTAATCCATCTGAAAGAAACAAAGAAAGGAGGAAAT
Source organism: Platysteira castanea (assembly GCA_013397175.1). Lineage (NCBI taxonomy): Eukaryota > Metazoa > Chordata > Aves > Passeriformes > Platysteira > Platysteira castanea. Next base: position 109,117 of record VYXC01002290.1, read on the forward strand.
AAGAGAGAGAAAACACTGATAGTTAAGCCTTATACATCAGAACAAAATGATGGATTCAGAAGGGCAAATGTTGTCAAAAAGATATGGTAATGACAATAGGAACGAAAAGCTGGGCAACAGAGGCTTGTGATGCATAAGTCGAAGATTTCCTTTTCCTATAGCTTCAGATGGAAATTCTTCATTATCAGTCTGTGTTCTTTTTTGTTCCTATGTGTAAATTTGACCTAAACTTTCTGTTGAAATACCACAATCTAAGAAAGGACTTTTAACAATGGTTCTGTAGAAAATCATAGAATCATAGTTTGATTTGGTTTAAAAGGGACCACAAATCTAATTTGAATCCTCCTAAAAGGAGGGACACCTTTGGCTCGACCATCTTCCTTAACCTGGCCTTGAACAATTCCAAAGTGAAAATGATCAGAGGGCTGGAGCAATTGCTATGAGGATAGTCTGAGAGAGCTGGGGTTACATCTGGAGAAAGCTCCAAGGAGATTTCATCCATCTGGTAACTAAAGGGAACCTGCAGGAAGGCTAGAGAGGGACTTTGTACAAGGGCATGCGCTGATAGGATGAGAGGGAATGGGTTTGAACTGAAAGAAGATTTAGGTTAGATATTAGGAAGAAATTTTTTATTGTGAGAATGGTGAGACACTGGAACAAGTTGTCCAGAGAAGTTGTAGATATCCCATGTCTCTCAGCCTGTCTCCATAGGAGAGGCTGGATTATGTGCAACATCCCCAAGTCTTTATACTCAAGGCTGGTCTCAATCAGTTCACTGCCTGGACTCGTGCATGGGATTGCCCTGGTTCAGGTGCAGGCTCGGGTGTCACATGGCCTCACTGAACTTCAAGATATTCACCCAGTCGCATCTCTCCAGACTCTTCAGGTCCCTCTGTGTGGGAGAGCTCTTCAGGTTCCCTCCAGTGTGCGACCTTACCTCATGGCTCGGTGTCATCAGTGAACTTTCCGAGGACGCCCTTGATCCCCCTGTCCATGTCACCAACAGAGGTGTTAAACAACACTGGTTCCAGCTCTGACCTCCGAGCAATGTCACCTGGTCTCCACTTGGACATCAGGTCACTGACCACAATGCTGTCTAGCCATCCAGCAAACGTTTCATCCATGGTGAGTGACCATGAGTCAGATCCATGACTCTCCTGGTTACAGACAAGGGTGCTGTACAGGACAGTGCCAAATGCTCTGCACAAGTCCAGCCAGATGATGTCAGCTGCTCCTCCTTCATCCACCACTGCTGTAACCCCGTTTCAGAAGACCACCAAATTGGTCAGGCGTGATTTGCTCTCAATTAAGCCCTGTTGGCTGCCGTGAAAGGTTGAGACTATATTTCTTCATTGTTTTTCCTAACTCAGTGTACTGACATAATGTCCTGAGGGATAGTTGGATTATAGAAATTGGGGATATTGAAGATGGAAGTTTAATGTACTTTAAATGCAAGACTGGATGCACTAGCCTTAATTAATCAGTAACAGAAGTGTATTTTTCCTTAAAAATTGCAAGTCATACAATTAAAAAATAAACAATACAAATACATGCCATTTTTGTGACTGCTTTAGCAGGGACTATCTATGCATTACTTTTTCCCTCCATGCTGAAGTCTTTCTCACTAAGGCAGCATATATTTCAGTTGTAAAAGTTCAACAGCTTCAATTTAGCAAAACATGCTTCATTAATTTTTACAAACATTTCCAAAATAAAATAAGAAAGAAGTTTCCCTATTAATTACCCTGAGGAAAGGAAGAAATTCTTGATCTGTTTTGACAGTGGTTAACTACAAATCAGAAAACGCTGTATTAAGCATAAGAAATAAACAAGTGAAGGCAGGATGCAACCAGTAAAAGCCACATAAAGCAGACAGGTTCATGGCTATAAAGTCAGAAGGAATCTGAATACTCAGGGGAAAAGGCTGCATTTTTTCGCTGACCAGACAGCAACGAAGAAAAATTCTTAACTGAGTTGATATTCAAAAAAAAAAAAA
>VYXC01002290.1:114689-134770 GCA_013397175.1 Platysteira castanea
AAGAAAGAAAGAAAGAAAGAAAGAAAGAAAGAAAGAAAGAAAGAAAGAAAGAAAGAAAGAAAGAAAGAAAGAAAGAAAGAAAGAAAGAAAGAAAGAAAGAAAGACAATTGTAAATTCTTCACTGCTGTCCTGCATGGCTTATCTGCTGTGATTTACTGTTGTGATTGTTGACTAGCTGACCACTGATTTCAGCACAGGGGTATAGAAGAGACAGATTGACATGAGTTTCATTAAAATTCAAGAAACTCAACTCCACAGAGAGCATGACTAACTTCCTTATACATGACAAGAATCCCCACAGATGGTTCTTCACCCTTGCTAAAGGAATTAAGTCTACCAAAAGAATCCTTGTCTATAAGCAGCCAATTCCCCAAATCTACAGCCTCATCTGCACAGAAATTCTTTATACTGTCATTCTTAAGTACCTTAGGGTAGCAGTGAAAGACAGGGAGCCAACAGGGAGTGCCGACTGCTGCCTCCACTACCCCTCAAGCATGCTGGTGGCATAGGGATGATGGGATTATAAAGTAAACATAATAAAACACAGTACTAGGGCATTCAGTGGCCACAATATATTTGCTTGCTTATCTTTTGCCTGTAAAAGCTGGGGATGAAATTCCTAGTAAAACTGCAAAGTGCATGTGTACAAAATTGGCAGTTATTAAACCATTAAAGCAGCCCACAAATGAATATTGAATTTAGTCTTCTATATCAATTAACTTTCCTTTTTCATATAGTTGCCTTTTTTTTTTTTCCGTGATTATTCTCTCACTTTCTACAATTTCCCATCAAATGTTGGAGTTTTACCTCTTTGTTTCTCTGCCTTCCTCTATCTCTCCACCCCCGCTTTCACTTATGCACACCCAAAGTCTGCTAATAGCTGGATACATTGTGTCACTAAGGATGAAGGAGAAAAAGCTTCATTTCACTCTAAAAAAAACCCCAACTCTTCTGTCCTGTTTTTCTGTCAATCAAACAGCAGTAATTAAAGGGCAGGATAACAAGGTTTCACCTGAAGACTAAAGGAAGAAATATTTAATAGGCACAACAGAATTAAGGAAAAAAAAATAAGAGCTCTATCTTAAAATGAGAAAACTATTCTGAGTAACATTTTAAACATGTTCTAATGAATAGGGACATCAGAAACACGTGGTTTTTCAGGATATGAAACCTTCATCTCCTGGTCACTGTTTAGACCTAGAAGTCCCTCTTCAATAATCAAAATCGGTTCTTATCAGATCAGGCATGGTCTCCGAGAGCTCAGCAAAAACCTCAGCTCCATGTCACTCACAGCATTATGAACAGACATCATACAAAAGCTGTTGATTTCATAATCACAATTTCATTTGAGATAAGAAAAGAGAATCAATGTCTTATTCTTATAAAATTATGAAAAACAATGAACATGTCCACTGTTTCAAGAAATATCAATAGCTCCCAGTAGACACAATTGATATAGGTCATCTATAAACTTCTGGGTCAATGAACTAAATATAAGGCTATCCACCCTGTTCAAAGAGAAGAAAAGGGCACAAAAATTACATGGGAATCTTTCAGTGTTAGAAGATGATTGTACAGTATCAAGGACATTGAAGCAAGATGGAAAAATTCATCACATTTCTTAGAAAATGCTCTTTCTAACAGTTTGTGATCTTTAGATAATATCCAGTGGAATTCTCAGTACTGAAGGAGAAGACAAAACTCTTTAAAAAGATGTTTCCCTCAGAGCATAATTTTTTTTCTGAAATTTTAGATGTTCAGCTCAGCTATTCTTCCTGCGGTACCATCAGAAGAGATGTAAACCTGTGGCTGGAAATGCACAACTGCATGGCAAGAAAAACTATCACGGGTTTCTGCCATCAGGGAAAACATGTAAGTGCATCCTAAAACAAGTATGGATGGTGCAAAGCAGAATAAAGTAAAATGACTGACTGGCTATAAAGTCTTACAGGATTGGCTGACAAATGTGCAAATCATTCCTTATCCACACAACAGGAAGTTCAGCTTCTTCCTTAGGGATAGGGGCAAGGGCTACAATCCAAATCCAAGTTATCACCTCCACCTCCATTTGCTGTGGCAGTGAAAAGTTGTGTCCCAATTACTACCTGGATTCAAACTGAATTCAAGAAAACTAGTGATAGAGATATGAAGAGTGTATGAATGGAAAGTGTCTTCATCCATCCCTGGAAAATTTATCCTGAAAAAGAGATCTCTTCTGTCCCCTTTGTCTCTTACTTTTCTCATCAGTGTTTAGAACTTCTCCCTTCAAACATTTTGGCTAGAAATGTCTATGCTCTGCCATATTTGTCCTCTGGAGAATTTCTATCCAGTCTGCTTGGCCTCCAGACCATGCATCTTGCTGTGGTCAGCCACTGTGGAAAAGCAAAGCCCTTAAATTAAGGGTAAGAAGGTAATTTGCTCAAAAATGTCAAAGGTTATGCAGAAGATCACCTGCCTTGGAGAACCACCCTGGTTTTCACCTCTGTCGCTCCCTCATTCTTTGAACTTCTTTCTTGTCATCCAATTCATCATGCCTGCAATGAGGCATTCTTTTTAGAACCATGGTGAATGCAGGCTGTGTGGTCCAGCATCCTTTCCTAAAGGAGGCTTTTTAGTCTCCAGAGGGCACCTGGCATGGAACTAATACACACTCCAAAAACAGTTGTAAGGATCCCTAGTGAAGAAGGCTGTCTCTCCCCCAGTCTGTAATAAAATTTTTAGTAAGAAAACAACATATTCTCAGTAAACATCTTTCACATTGAGGCTAAAATATAACACATTGATTTACATAATCCCTGAATTCATCTTGGTCCCATTTGAATGGACCTTTTTGTGTCTCCATAATGTCAGGTCACAATAAACTGTAAGGTTTAAATGCTATTTAACTAGAACAATGCTGCTTTTTAAAAAACAAAATACATATTTTTTAAAAAGGCAGAAAAATATGCTTAATCCTACTGGGAAATCCAGCCTGAAGGTGCATGTGTTTCTGAGGTACTTTTCTTCAATTTTGCTCCCCCTGCCCTGTTCTACTCACTCTTGCTGGTTGCATGACACTGAACACAAACATCATATGTTTGTGTTATTATGAACATGTTCATAATTCCTTCCCTTTCTTGTGAAATGTTTGTCTGCTTTCTTCTCTTCCTGGAAGCCTGCTTTGTCTCTATTTGTGCTTCAAGATCCCAGATATCTGTGTGTTTCACTTCCTGCTTTAGCCAACCAGCTCTTCCGAAAAAACATTGCAATACGTCACATTCCTTTGCTGTCATGGAAGGCCCGATATTTCCTCCACTGAGAGAATTTCACCAGCTCCAGAGATTAGGTGTCACCAGCAAGTGGAAAAGAAACCCTTCTCCCTCTGCAACTCAGCCTTTCAGCAGAACAGAGGAGAACACAGTGTAACGCTCAGAAACTTAGAGCAAACCCGAACAAGCAAACAAAACAGATGCCATCTACCACAGTCTGGAGAGCATTTTCCCTGCCAGCCTCGATTCAAGACAGCCAGAATCCATTCAGCTCAAAGGCTCTAAAGGAGTTTTTTATCATATCATGCTATATCAGTGTTTCCTTTGTAAGAAAAAAAAAAAAAACAAAAACACAAACAAACCTCAAACCCAGCTGACAGAATCAGTATTTATTTATTTCCATATTTTAGAGCCCTTCCTTTGCTGTTTTCCTTTGAGAGGGCTGTGTACAGGTAGTGAATATCCTACACAATTACAAAAACTGAGGTCCCAAAGAGGGTCAAAACTTATGCTGTCAGTTTTTATTATTTGTCCCAAATAAACCTATTCCTCTCTTCAACCTTCACCAAGGAAATTGAAAACCAGCTCATATATGCATACATGTTGAAATTTTATGTATCTTTATCTCCATAGCAGGTTAATTTTTTCTATCACACGTGTCTAGTTTGGGGTACGGAAATGAAGTTCATTGCTATCAGGAAATAAACTGAAAGAGAAGATTTTCAGTTATTCAGTTGACTGGAATTGCTCTTGAAAGTATAGGCTGAGGAGAGGATTTATCTCAGATGTCTTATATAATAAGCATTCTCCAAAATATAAGAGCACCATATATTAATTTCTACAGTAAAACAAATGTTCAGATGGTGCTGGGCATCTTCTTGAGTGTCTAATGACAGAAGATTCTGTCATCTGGGCTTTGCTGCTTCAGTCCAAGAAGGAATTAGTACTCCTAGAAAATAATATTATAATGTAACATGACACAAATAATGCCTCGGCAGTTGTGAGGAGATCATCATACATCAGGCTGCAGTGACTGGAAAAGGTAGGAAGAAGTTTAAAACTAAATTTAAAGTGATGGTTAAAACAACTTCTATTTCCCATAGCATTTTAATAAGAAAGACTGGAATTCCGTGGTGGAAATCTTATATTGAATCAGATGTTCTTTGGTGGTTTCTAGCTGCCTATTTACACATAGAGTTTCATCCTCTTACACTGGAAAAAGTAAATAGCAGTTAACACTTCTGGAGAATCGTCTTTTGAATTAATGATCATGGACAATGACAGTCCAATAACAGTAAATGACATCAGAATATTTTGACTCTCACACAGCAAGGCACACTCATGAGTGAGAAGAAAAGGTCTCCCTTTTTTATCCCCTTACTGGCAATATGACAAGAACTCATTCCTCATCACAGCATGGGATATGAATACCTATCAACCTCAGCATTGGTACTACTAAAATAACTGCATTCTTCCCTAAATAATAGTCCATACCTTTTGTAATTCACTCCAATTATTAAAAAAAAACAAAAAACAAAAAACAAAAAACAACAACAACAAAGAAAAAAAATAAAAACAACAACAACAACAACAACAACAAAAAAACAGAATATGCTTAAAATCTGACGTTTTCAAAGGACATTGCAAGTTCCAAATTGAAGGGTGTCTGAATACAATTCACTGTCTAGTGTCTAAGGAAATTATCAAAATGTTGCTAGTGCTCCAACCAAAATGTTTGTTGAATATTCATCAACAATGCAGGATGTCTGTGTACCTCATATATCTTTTCAGAGCAGAGAAGTTAGCGTTTTGAATGTCAGCAACTTTTCTCTTTTAATGGAGAGTCCTGGACCCAGCCCGATGTGTTAGCTAAGATGATAACAATCACACTTGCATCAGGTCATGAACCTGAAGGCAGCTGTAAAAATTAAAAAAAAAAAAAAAAAAATTTTGAAGTTAACCTTATCCAATGAAGGATGTTTATAAAAAAGCTGATAAATTACTTGCTTAGAGTTATCAACAGAAAATCAACATTTTCCTCAGCAGGAAAATTTTCCTCCTGTTACAAAATTTTTATGCTCTTGAGACATTTATAAATATTTCAAAAAGGACTATGAACAGTTGAAATTAATCCCAGATGATTCCAAAAAATTAATAGGACAAGGATGATACTGATGTGAATACTTTGTGTTTGCTAGTACCTGGGTTTAGGATTGTTTCAGGTTTTCTGTAAGCAGTATAAGTAATATCCAATGCACACCAGTATGAAAATTTAGCTAGAGAAATACAAATGTAACAAGTATTAATAACTTTGCTTTTTCCAATGACAACCTCAGTCAGGAAGTGGGAATGGCACTGTGGTGGGTGAAGCAGAGGATTGTCTTTCTTCTCTGCTATTAATTTGCTAAGTCAATACAGAAAAATCACTTAAGCAAACATTTTCAAAGTTAGGTGAATAAAGTAAGGCAGTAAAGTAGATGTTGCCACAAGACCAAAAAGATTCAAGGAGAACTTGAATCACCTAACAATCACCTAAATTTCTTTTGTAACCTACACCATGTTGAATCACAGCTTTCTGCTCCTGAAGGATGATGTCTTGATTATATGTAAGAAAATATGGAGCCTATCAGAGTAAGATCTATGAAACAGACCGAGTAACTCTTTGCTTCAAAATATTTAAACATACTTTTAAAATGATGTGTCTTAGTTCTTTTTAATTCCAGGAAGCCATTCAAGAGATAGCTGTTCAGAAAAAACAATCCCTCTTTTCCTGAAAATCCAAGTCTGAGCCTTCAGAAATCACAGCATCTCAAGTCAGTAAGCTCAAGCAGTACATTTTGTAAAGATGAGAGCTGATAATAATTGCCCTTGGAGGGAGTGATTTCTGAGTCAGAGAAACACAACACTGTCTATGACTATGAAGAGTTTATTTTCTTTTAATTTAGTTTGGGGTAGAAGGAAATAAAAAGGGGGTGAGTGTTGCAGCAGTTTGGATGAATATAATAAAAGATCATATAATAAAACATCTGTTAAGAACATGTGTTGGAACTCCAGGGTATACTCTGAAACTAGTCAGTAATATCTGTGAGTGAATGAAAGAATGAATAAATAAGTGTATCAAATCATGATTCCTTCCATCATCCCGCCCCTATGGAGCCCGCAAGGATTTTTTACGTCTTATCAAGGATGGAGGAACGTAGCATCTCTGCAGTTGTTATTCAGTACAACATTTTCATATTGACAGATCTATCAAAGTAGAGAGGAGTTCAAGACTAAAGAAAATATGAAAGGCTACTGTAAAAGAGAAACCATGGCCCAGAGAACTTTGCCAGTGAGAAAAGGCAGGGCAGGAAATGAAAAGTTCAGAGAAATGAAGTGACCTGCTCTAGAATGCCAGAGACAGGAACTGAGTCATGTCTTGATGGTATCTCTCTACTAGATGTGTCACATTTCAGAAGTGCAAATAAGTATAAACTACTCTCTAAGAGTACAAATGTGTGCTAGTGTCAGTAGACATCAGTTTACTGTTACAGAACTACCTCGTTGATCCTGGATCACCTCCACTCCAGAAGGTCAGAGGCAGTGTTTTCTTATCATTAAACAAACCCACTGCACTATTTATGGATTGTGATGCCCTGCTGAGTGCACCACACTTGCCATCATTTTGCTGTTTTATCAAAAATTACTTTTTATACTTATCATATCTTAGAGAGCTTCTCATTCCTGAAGGATAGGCATGTAAGTGGATAGAGATGAAGAAAACAATTTCCAGGATCTGTAAAAAATGCTGTGAGGTCCTGCAGGAAGCCTGTAGCAGGCACAGGAAGAGAGCCAAGATACCCAACTTCAGCTAGATATTGTTTTAGCCAAGCTTTAGCCAACAACCCATTCTTCCTCTTTTAGAAACAGGTGGCTGCAGTTAAAAGCAATACAACCCCAATCACTTACAAGCTAGTTATCTTTAAATTGTTTCCTTGAAAATTGGATGATGATGAGATATTTTCTATGTGTCTTTCTCTCTTTGAATTTCTGCTCTGAGTTTCTCCTTACAGGCATGTTGCAATAGCTGCTGGCTAAAAGAAGTAGCCAAGGGAATGCAGGTATTCTCAGTTCTCGTTAGGAAATTGGAAAAAAAAGCATTATCCTCTGTCTTTATAATTATAGTGTTGGGGGATATTATAGCACCTAACTGTAAAGGTAAGAAAAAATATTTTGTAATATTCCTTTCTCCACTACCTGGAAACTGTGGAAACTATCAACAAAACAATGTATATAGGGCTTTATGAACTTCCTAACACTGGAACACCAATGCCTTGAGAGGAAGCACAGAAAAATAAGCAGCTTGAAAGTAAATAAACATTAGGTAAAATTATGTTTATGTTGACATCAACAGGTCTAGAAAGTCTTTATGAAAAAGATTCATCAACATATTAATTTATATCTCCAAAGTTTTCAATTTTTTTCCTGATCTTCTATCCCACAATTCCTGTACTGTGAGTACACATGATGCTAAATAAAGGATAATTGTAGCACAGCTGTGATTTTTTTGACTTGTAATTCAAAATTACGCAAAAAGGGAAAACAATTATTCAAAAGTCAACTACTGACTTGAAACTCCATGCCTAGGAAGATTTCAACGTTGTGGTGTAGCCCAAAATCTTGCACACTCTCTGTCCCCTACAAGTTTTCTCCCTAGTACTTCAGTATACTTTCTACATGCTCCATATTGCAGAATTTAGGATCATAATAGGTTAATTTTAAACTGGGTCTCATTAAAGAGACAACTAACTGAAAAATCAATGATCAGTTTTGAATACTAGCTTGGAGCCAGCTGTTCAATTCTCACATTTTTTGGGAGCCAGGAACAGTGACTTACTGTTTATTATATTGTGCCTCTCGAGGGGTAAGGTAAATCATAAACTGGTGAGAGATGTTATTCTAGCAGCTCTACAAGCTGGAATTTTCTACACAGAAGCAAAAATGAAGTGCAGGACTTTTTCCTCTTGTCCTGAAAATATGCTTTAATTTTGCCTTTGAGACATCATGTCTCAAAATTGAGCACTCCTTAGTGTTTAGTGTTTGGTCCTTGTCATGCCTTGAGCTGGCCACCTAAAAACAGAGACTAGACAAGATTAAGAGAATAAAAGTAGGTATTTATCTGAAGGGCCTTCAAACGTACACCCTGGGCAGTCAAAAGGCTACACCCAGAATGGACCCTGGGTCACGGGTTCTTCACAATTTTATAAGTTTGGTCCATTTGTATATCAGGGTTAATTCTCCAATTATAATCTCAGTTCATGATGTAATTACTCCAAGTTTGCTCCCCTCTAGGCTTTAGTTTACACATTTTGGGGCCTGGTGTCCTTGAAGGGCAAATGTAGAGAGGCTTGTTATGTCTAACCAATATGAGAGAACAGAAGTTAGTAGGCAGCACAAAAGTTCGGAGTTACACACTAGGCAGTATAAGATTTGAAAAATATAAAAGTTAAAACCTAAGGCATCACTTGTACTTTTGGATAGCTATCAGAGTGCAGGGGTGTGCACACCTCATGACTGAACCACAGCCACAGACCTGGGAACCATGAAACTGCCACTGGTTGTTTGCAACTCTCCCTTGGTTTAGGTGAGAGAAAAAAAAACAGTGATCTAAAGCAAAAAAAGGTACCGAGCACTATCACCAAACCCTTTAAATGTTTATTCTGGATTTTTTCCTCCAATCTAATTGCATTTTAAAATAGAATCAGATCATATTAAACAGTCTATTTATTTTCTCCATTTCCTATGCTCACACACAAAAAAAGGACATCTGTTGGGTTTAAAACATTTGAACGAGTACCAAAAAGACTCATCTATGGGCACAGTTCTCATAGCAGAACAGAAACAACTTTTAAAAATGCTGGTCTTGGGTTGAAATCATTGTGTTTACCTAAAATGTTGTTAGAACTGACACAAACACATGTAGGCACACACAAACAGAATCTACTGACAGCTGCAGAGTTACTAACCAAGAATATGAAATATGTTTAATTTCTAAGGAAGCAATCCACTGTCACAGCCCAGCATTTGCCCTTTATGCCTCTGACACTGTTTTGTTGAAGAAAGGACCAAGTCCTGTGAACCAGAAGTACACACAGCCTGGTGGGCAACAAAGTGAACCCTCAAGGCAGAGGGAGGCTCTGTGCGATGCCATCCTGCTCCCCACTCACCTGGGCTCACTGCTCCTAACTCAAGCCTGAGACATAAACTAGAAGAGGAGACCAGAAGTTGGCATGAGGAGGCACTAGGGAAGTAGTCTTCACCTGCTGGGAGGTCATCTCTCCTGGTGAGCATGAAAGAATTTATGATGTATATTAAATCAGGTGTAACAGGATGAAACAACGGGGCCTTCAGGAAGATGGTGGTGGGGAATCAACCGCAGGCACCAGAAACAGCAATTTCTTCCACAAACAGTTTGTTTGCCTTATTGGGATGTGTATCCCTCAATTAGGCTGAAGGATGTATGAAAACTGAATAGGTGGCTGCCACCTTTCTATTGAGAGGTAAAAATCGTCTGTCACAAATGATATATGCCATAGACATAGAGTAGGTTATTTTTTTTTTTTCCAGTTATCGCTTATATTTACTTTTTTTAAACCTGATCCCCGAACTTCACCCTTGTGAATTTGCCTTAGGCTATAGCCTCTTTTCCCAGCACAATGCTACAAAGGTCATTTCTGGTCACTGGAGGTTGTGACTCCAGGGAAATTCTCTTGAGCTCCATCATCCCAAAACAGAATACATAGTGGTTTCAGGGGAAGAAGCAAGTATAATCCTGAAAATAGCTAGTCTGTAACTCTGAAAAGTGTATTTTCTGCAAATCAATTATCAATTAATGGGGCTAGTATCACCTGACTTTCTGAAAATGGTGTTTTGATTAATCAAGAAAAATTAGGTGAATTTTCACACAAAGTATGAGATAATTTGTAAAATTTCAGATCTTTCTAACAAGCAAAAGTCGGAATGCTTCTCAGAAAACATTTCATTGTTGTTATTCTTTACAAGAGAGTAAAATCTTGTTGTTGGCTGTTTTTCAGGTTGTTAAGCTTGCTTTCAGAAATTATATTTATTGTGGTATTTTCCATGCATTATCTGCCCAACACCGTCTGCCAGGACGAAACATTCCTGCCTGAAATTTTAAAAACTGGCAGTATTGTTACCAGTTGGAAAGAGAGTCTGGATACGGGAAATGTCAGTCAAATTTAAGCAATAACTTTGTTTCCTAAGCTGCCTGGCTCTGTGATGCCATTCCTCCTACTGGATGCCAACACCTTTTACAACCCAGGCTACCTTCTGCTGCTGATTGCATCCTTGTCATCACTCCACAGAGCTGTCAGCCCAAAGCATTTGCAAACTGTGAAAGACTGCTGAAAACCACACAATTTTAAAATGATGGATTTGAGGCTGTCCTTTCCTACCATTCAGCTGCTGGTCTCTCATGGTATGCATGTGTGAGATGTCCAAGATTTTTTTTTTTTTTTTTTTTGCAAGTGTGAAAGAAATAAAACTTTTTGGTTTCCTTATAATTAAAGGTGAGATTTTGCAGTGATTGACTTTTGCCTCCTCCTTTGGAGCTCTGAAAGAAAAATCCCATTAAAACTTCAGAAAATAGTGGGTGTAGGTAAAATTTTAACAAATCAGGGTTGGAATGAAAGGCAGTGTGTTATCTGTTATCTTATATAACCACATGAGATCTATGCAACCCCTGGTAGAGTGTGACTGCCAAGCACACAGCACTGATGAAGGTGCAGCACTGAAGTGACAGAAGACGAAATACTTGTGAAAGATCCTGGGAAAAACTTCCTTCTGATAGAAAGCTTTAATGTTTCCAGAAAGCAGGCTGGATATTAGTTGCAATTTTGCTCTTCCCTGAAAGACTCTCACAGAATGACCTGCACGGAATTCAATTTCTTTCCCTTGAAAGGAGGCAGAATTGAGTCAACCCAGCCAGAATTTGAACCTGTGGCTCAAGGGAGTCTAAATAATTCAACCCTTAGGCACGACTTTTAAGCCATCACCCTCCAGCATATGATAAAAGGTATTGTATAAAGAAAGGAAGTGGAATTGTAATGAGGGGAGTTTTGGGTGAATCATAAAGTGAGACAGGCTTCAGATATTTTTGGAGGGGGTCATAAAATCACATTTTTTTCAGATTACGGGGATAACAGCAGGAAACAACAATTGGGTTAAAAACATCTTCCAAATACTGTGGTGAACTCAAGATTTTATGCTATTTGAGAAGGTTTAAAAAAGTTGTGGTGTGGGGCTTTTTTTGCTAGTTGCTTCCTCCTGACTTTCTGCTGTCATCTGCTCCTGAAAAAGAGCTTGACAGGAGGCAATGTTTGTAGCTCTATTTCTAACACATCTGAAACTGAAAATAATGGAAACCATATGAAAAAGTTCAATCTCTTTTCCGGTTGCAAACTGAAGAGCTGAAAGTTCAGTAGAATGTTCTTGAAAATATTTCTAGTGGTAATTTTTTGGATATTTTGCTTCTGAGACTCTCTCTCCCTCAATTTATACATAAAATTAATGGTGAACTTGACCTTAGCTGTGGTGTTGCTTCTGCCTTTGAGGTAAATTTAGGTTAGAAAAGTTAAATTTCTCATTTTCTTGGAAATGTTAAAACTTTGTCCCTGTGGGGGCAGCTTTTGTTTGTTTCAATCATATAGAGTTTGGATTTTGCTCAAAATCAGGAAAACTCATATATGATGCTCTTTAATATTCCTGCAGATATTGATATTTTCCCTATGAAAATGTATGCACCAAATTGTATCTGGTAGAAATGAGTTCTATATTTTTAGTCAGTTTCAAATGAGTTGCCTTTGAATTTTGCTGAATATTTCCATATGTTTCCATTATAATAAATCAAAATAAGAGCACTTTACTCATTTCAATACATCATTTATTTATAGATACACATACTGCAGTTATTTCAGAAAGGAAAGCTGTTTTTAACATTCACAAAGATTCTCCAAGGGCTGGAGCACCCGTCCTATAAAGACAGGCTGAGATAGCAGGGGGTGTTCAGCCTGGAAAGAGAAGGCTCCAGGGAGACTTTATTGCAGCCTTTCCATCCTTGAAATGGACTTATAAAAAAAGACAGAGAGTGACCATTTACATAAGCAGATAGTGACAGGACAGGGTAGAATAGTTTTAAACTAAAGAGGAGAGATTTAATTTAGATATTTGTAAGAAATTCCTTACTGTGAGGGTGGGGAGGCCCTGGCACAGGCTGCCTAGAGAAGCTGTGGCTGCCCCATCCTGGGAAGTGTTCAAGGCCAAGTTGGGCTGGGCTTGGCGCCCTGGTCTGGTGGAAGGTGTCCCTGCCCGTGGCGGGGGGTTGGAACAAGATTATCTTTAACTCAAACCGTTATGTGAATCCATCATTTATATTCGTTACTTTTAAAGACATTTTCTTTCTACAATGCCATATTTCTGTCTCACCAGGTAACCAAATTGGAACACATTACTGTGGGTCAGATTTTCTTTCCTTTTCTTCTATGACTTCTACAGCTGAGTTCTTTCTGAATAATCCTTTGTGTTGAGTCAAATTCATCCAAACAGTCAGGATTCTTCCCTTCTCCTATCTTTAGATCCCAGCAGAGTATAAGAGCAAATAAATTTTCTCCTTCCGTGCTGCATTATTTCCTTTTTATCAAAAAGATTACTCTTGGTTCTTCCATTTAATTTTGTTAATTCACTTTGGGATTCTTTGGGTTTTATTATTGTTCTCAATGAGCTTCAAAAATTTTGAACAAAATGAATAATTTTGGGCAGAACAGTTCCTCAACAAAAACCAAATACAGCTTGCCCCAAACCAGAAAATTCCAAATAGAAATAATTCAGTAGTAATAAGTTTTATAATGAAAATATCTGACTTTTTAAAATTTATTTTTTGGATCAGCTAGTCAGACTGCAGCGTGTTCTTGCTGTTGCTGTACAGTGCTTAAATGGAAAAAGGTCTTTCCTGCTCCTCACTCCACCCCACCAGTGAGGGGTCTGGGGTGTACAAGGAGTTGGGATGGGACACAGTCAGGACAGGTGACCCCAGGTGACCACTGGGATATTCCAAAGTACATGGTGCCATGCTCAGCATATGAAGCTGGTCAGAAGAAAAAGGAAAGCGGGGACTATCAGAGTGATGGTGTTGGTCTTTCCAAGTCACTGTTACATGTGTTGGAGCCCTGCTTTCCTGGGAATTGTTGAACATCGTGGAAAGTGATGGGTGAATTCTTTGTTTTGTTTTGTTTGTGTGCATGGTTTTTGTTTTACCTGTTAAACAGCCTTTATCTCAACCCATGAGTTTTCTTACTTTTTCATTTTTTTCCTCCATACCACTGTGGTGGTTGGAGAGGCAGACAGTAAGCAAAAAGCTTCACGGGGCTAAGTTGCCCCTGGGTTTAAACCAAGACAAAGGGACTCAGTCGTTACTGTTGGAAATGCAATAGCAATAAACTAGGAAGTTTCACGTTAACCCTCCAGAATCACCATGATGTTATGGATTATCAATTCTCAGCCCAAAGTCTGGGAATTTAGAAGATGGGCTTGGGCTTTTTGTTTGGGGTTTTTTTTTCGCTTTTTTTTTTCAGCTGCATTAATCCATCTGCAGTTCTTTTGCTATTTATGTATATATACAAAACCTGTTATTCTTATGAGGATATATTAGAAACATTACGTTGCATTAAATAAGGGCACTGTTCAATAGCCTTCCAGTGCATCTTCCTCCAGCTTAAAAGAGAGCTGCTATGAGTTGCACAGACTTGGTAGAGCTGAGAATACTCCTCTCCAACACAGCCGTGACCCTCAAAGCGATGGAGTTCACCCATCAGTTTTACCACGGGTAACTCATTTGTTGCTGTGACATGCCAGCTTGATTTAACTAGCACATATGAGCAATGGCAACACAAGCCTGATTCCTGAGCATTTAAAACTAGCTGTTGAAGGCAGATGGCATTCTCCAGTTCTCACACTGCTCTACTGCGGAGAACTAAAGTTTAAACTATCAGCTACCTGCCATTTTTGAAATTGCTGCAGATAAAAACTCTTTGATGATTTCAGATTTCTGCTGCTTGCTTGCAGGCTTACAGAGAATAATTGCTACCATAAGAAAACTACTGAAATAGACAATAAACTGATTTTGGCTGGAAGTACATTGTAATTCTGCTCTATATTGGTATGTGCTGCACCACAGAGACAAGTGTTTGTTTTAAACAACAACAAAAAAAATAGCTAAACTGAGGTGGAAGAAAAACAACCCACCAGTTTAATAGTTCTGGTACAATAATCTGTGAATCAGCTAACATGGAAACTTAATTGTTGCTGAAAAGATTAAATAGTCTATGTCTGGTATAAAACACGTGGGGCCATATGCCATCCTGCAAGGCTGTAGAACAAAGGAATGAGGCACAGCATTATCCAGAACAAAGACCCCATCTGCAAGGGAAAACCATTAATGTGATATGTTTCTCCCATTCTTCCTTGTGGTCTTATTGCTATGCTGTGTTAAATGTGAAGTTCATCTAGCGTCTGTCCTCCTCCCCAAGATCTTCCTCTTTATCTGGGCTAGGCCCTGCTTTGGTTCTTTTTAGTACTGGTCCCTACAATGGTACTGAAGATTTATTTTCATTGGTTAGACACCATGACCCTCAAAAATTTTCAGACTTCTTTGACTGCGTATTAAAACAATTATGTTTATTTTCACCTACCTGAACAAGTTCTGTACTACTGACTTACCTCTGTCTTACCATCAGAATTGAACAAGACTTTTCAGAATCACAGGATACCTGAGGTTTGAATGCACATCTGGAGGTCACCTAGGCCAAACACCCTGCTCAAAGCCTGGTCAAATATAACATGTTATTCAGGACATTGTCCAACTGGATTTTTAAGATTTCCAGCAATGAAAACTCCACACTCTCTCTGTAAACCTGGGGAATTCATTCCAGTGCTTGATCAACATAAACTAATTTCTTTCTTTCTTATGTTTAAAGATGTCTTGCACTTTTTTTTTCACTTTATACCTGGTGGCTCCTGTCCTATTACTGGGTACCACGGGCAGGAGTCAGGCTCTGTCTTCTTTACACCTTGGCATCAGGTATCTATTCTCATAGATAAGATCACCTCTAAGCTGCTCAATCCTACTCGAGGATACTCAGCTTTTCTTGACTTCATGTCTTGAGGCTTCAGCTCTGTCACTCATGATAAACTTTATAAATGGCACGGCATCTGACTGCAAACAAAACTATTTACAGCAAAATGCATCTGTTCATTCCTTTAAACCTATTTATTGCATTGATCCTAACTGTTTTAATTACTTAATCAAATATTGTATAGCCTCAAATCAAATGCCTCATGGACATCTAAGAGCACTGTACCAGCACCGCTGTATTTATTAATTTAACATATGCTCCTCTCAAATGAAAATGTCATATTAGTTAGATGAAATCTACTTTACATAAAATAAGTAAGAGTGAAACTTTACTAAATATATGGAGTTATTCAGGTTTATTTTTTCCTCTTCAAAACACCAGCACTTTTGTAACCTTCTCTCTGAATTATCTCCAGCATTCCAAAATTTTGTAAACATTGACACAGAGATGTCAGAGATGGTCTCAGACAGTTTTTTTTAAGTTCTTTGGTATAAACTATCAGATATGTTAACGAAAACATATCAAATTTAGTAGCAGTGGTTTAACATGCTTCAACTACTTATCGGAGATGAAATCATGTCAACATATGCTACGAGTACATTTTTCAGCTTGTCCCAAACACAGAAGTGAATTACATTCTAAAAATATTTGCCTTTTATGCATTATTATAATCTTCACCATAAAACACTTTTCCCTAATTTCTAACCAGAAGTTCCTATATTGCAACCCAAGTCCATCAAAAGGGACTACCCTTTTCCCACCCCTATGCAGACTGAAGAGGCAGAAGGCAGCAATCAGATTAAGAACCCCCCCTGCATTCCTCCTACTTTGGCTTTATGCTAAATGGATGAGAATTTCCAGGTCCTCCATTGTTAACACTCCTCTTTTATATTGGTTCTTTGATTCATGAATAATCTATCTGCTGTCTCTGGAAATTTGACACCTTTTAAGGGGATAGGATCTAACAGAATTTCACAGATTCTCCTTCTCACCCACACCTGCTCTCCCAGCACAAATCACTAAAGCTTTTGCAAGAGTAGCATCCCAACCACTGTGTCATACTCAGCTTCCCAAACCAGAAATTTATTTCCAAAATATCCTCCCATTATTTTCTTTTTACATCTGATCATTTTTCTTCTGAATAATAACTTGGTAAGGAACATTAGGAAAATTGCCTTTTTTTTTTTTTTGACAGAGCTTGCCAGTGTTTACTTTCTTTAACAAATCAGTCCTTCCTGAGTGGTTAACACCCATGGATTTTAATGTTTTATCCAGATAAATCTCCTACCCTTCTATCAGTGTTTTAGGATCATAATTAACAACTTCAGATTAGCTTTATTTAGTGTTGGGGCCCAGCAGCCATTCAAAGATGCATTCTAAACTAACTTTCCTTTTGTCCAGATAAGTCTGCAAGGATATCCTTCACATATTCTACCCTTGCTCTCTGAAAAGAGCAGAAATTTCTATAATGAGAATTCCTCCACCTCCTTCTCCCTTGTTGCTTACCATCCCCGTTTCCCCCTCCCAACTCATCACTCACCAGCTGCTTGACCTGCTAATGCAATTCATGCTGAATGTTCTGAACCATTGTTTTCCAAGTCCTTTTTTGCTGGATAAGTGGCTGTGATATCATCTACAAATTTTATTTGCTTAGAAACCTGGCTTCTTCAGGCTTTGGAGTTGTCCATTCAATCCAACAGTTTGATACTTCTAGTCCATTTGCCTAATGGTCTTCTGTAGAGGTACTTGCACTCCTTTTATCTACAGGAGAAGTTAATAATAACAAAAACACATTTCCATGTCGTATTGATCAATTATTGTTCATTATGTACAGAGAAGGGCTCTTGCTAAAACAAAGTGCTAAAAGCACTGGCTTTCCAAATGTCCTGAAATGTTTAAGAGCCATCAGGCCAACCAACTCAATTCCATCTCTTCACAAATGCTCAAGAAACTCAAATATCGGCAAATATCAAATAGTAGTGAATCACAGTACTTGCTGTATAGAAACCAGGTCTACACATTTTTTTCATTTATGTTTTCATGGTCAAATTGTGAAACTTCCACAATAAATAAAATACTAAAGTCATTTATTCTACCTGTCTATATTTTTCTAACTCAAAAATCCGATTTTATGGTCACGTCCTCCTTTAATCAAAAGTTTCTAATGTTCTCTTTTGTTAAACTGGAATAGGATGTTACCACAGCGGAAAGAAAGAAAGCCAAACCAAAATGAAAACAAACAAAACCAAGGTGGGGAGGGGGAGAAGATCAGACAGAGTGAAAACCTCACAGAATAAAAAGGACAGGCAGGTGAAGACTTAGATATTTTTCTATTGTTTTAAAACTAGCTCTGCTGCACATTTAAACACACATTTATCTCATACATCCAAGTCCTCATAAAGCTGAGATTACTATGTTATGTGAGTATACACACCACCACCACCACCCCCCCATACACCTCTCTTGATATTTCCTTACTGAACCAGTATTGATTTCTTTCCTAGACCTCATTTCATATTGTGCCCTGAAAATTAAATGATCTATTTAGTTTCAATATGGCCCAGGATTCTAATTGGATTTTGAGGCAGTAATTTATGTAATATTAATGGATACTTTCAGAAAACCGCTAATTAACAGCTGACCTTTATTTTTTCCTGTGAAGAAAGAAGAAAGCAAGAAAGAAAGAAAGAAAGAAAGAAGAAAGAGACACAGAAAAAGAGAAACAAAAATTGAAACATTAAAAAAGCAAGTACTCTGAATTTAATTAGCACAAGCGAGCACACATCAGGGACATTTTGGGGGCCATCAAAATACATTATGTATTTGATCACCTTATGCCTATAAAAATGACTAAATAATTTAAATGCAATTCAATAAAATGTGTTTTCAATAAGAAGGTTCAGCTCTGGGTGATAGATTAAAAGCTTCATATAACTCAGAGATTTTATAAGCTACTGGCAAACAAATTCAAAGTAAAAGATTATATTTTCTTTGCTTCTTTTCTGTAGCAAGATTGCTTCATTTGCTGCTTTTTTTTGTTTTTTTTTTTCTTTAGCAGTGTCAGTAAATATATTCAGAATCATTTAAATGCTTTATGAAGAGAAAAAGAGGAAGATTCAGAGCTATCACCCCATCATTAAAAGACAAAATTCACTTGCTTGTTCAGAAGGTGTTTTATTTCTTACTTATTGCCATGTAAGCCCCTAAAAATCAAGGATTTAGGGAAATGTACCCTGGGACACCCAGAACAATACTGAACCTCACTGTGAATTGATACTTTCACTATGGTCTCAAGAACTAAACATGGTAATGTTTTGAGAAAATTTCTTTTAAAAATATCAACAGTTACAGATCTATGGAACAAAATATTACAAAGTGTAAAACTGAGAATGACTGTAACAAATATATGCTGCATTCTCTGTTCGTCACTGCTTTGTGTTGCCTTTAGTCTTCTGTCATTGTTATTTCATGATATTTTACAATTTTGTACTTAAATGTAAGTTGTTAAATGCAAAAGAAGATGAATAATCAAGGCCATAAATAAAAAATCCACATGTTCTCTACATCTAGGGATACATCAGCTTTAGGTCTGGTCTGTTCAGACTAGTCCAAATGACTGACGTGTGAGTATTTACTAACAAAAGCTAAGCGTCTTCAAACCTTTTTAAAAATCATTTAAAAATGAATAACTAAGTCTTTAAAAAGAAAAATTCCTGCTGTGAGTAAACCAGTCCAGTGCAGTTCTTAAGTGTGAATACAAAATTAGATTTAGGGACTTCAAAGCTGAGCACTGCAATAGCCAATTATTCTTCAGACCTTTACTCTTATCATGGGATCCATGATCTCCAATTAGGCAGTGGGGTGTCTGATGACTTACACAGAAAAAAAATATGGTCCTTTAGTATAAGGTTCAAGAAGACTACAAAATAGATTTTCATGAGAGATAAACAAATAGTTTTTGGAAGCTAATAGCACTTAGACATGAGGTATAAACAACTTATTTCTGTCAGCCTGGGAACAATAACAGAGAGGTTTACATGAGGAATTAAGGTATCAGTATTGCAGACACACATTTAGTGTCCTAAATTTTGTGTACTGAAATTTAGGTGTGCATATGCCATATTTTCAAAGCAAAGAAACAATTTCTAATATTTCTTTGGCTTCAATCTCTGGATGTTATGATTAATTGGGACCTAACTTGACCAGTCCTTGAAAAGAGGGTTGCAGACTCACAGGAAGAGGAACTGTCCTAATTTCTATCATCTGTATCAAAAATCCTCTGCGTGAGTCAAAGTATGTCAGAGCCATCTTATAGAGAACTGACCTTTAAAGTCTATGGTGACCCTGCATTTGTTCTCAGCAGGCACCACAGGTGACCCTCGGGGACAGGGAAGCAGGGACATATAACACAGCACAGTAAATGGAGTGCATGCAGATGTATCTGAGAAATTTTTGTCTGGGAAAGAATCCCACACTTTTAAACTGAAGTTTTTCTGAATTATCCAAATTTCTTCTTGCCTCTCAGTTAATCTTTCCATAACGTTAGTTTTTCTATGACATTACTTGTTTATTGATAGTAAATCATGTTAGATCTTTTTAAAAAAATAGTTTAACACTGATGTTTTGATACTTAAAGCATTATTTG
>VYXC01002290.1:134777-152369 GCA_013397175.1 Platysteira castanea
TATATATTTTTTTTTTTTAATATGCTTTGCTCCACCAGTGATAAAGTCTAGCTTACACTAATTGTATCTGCTTACAAAACATCCTGCAGCCTGAGGAAAAATTCCTACTTTTCTATAAGAACAACTAATCAGGGACTGGATTCTCTAAGCCTTTCTAATCACCAAACTATAGTTTTATTTTCCTTTCAGCCACAGATGTGCTTCAAAGCATCAACTGATATGTCCTCAAGTGCTTATTCCTATTGTCTGAATGCATGAAAATGAAAAACAGTCAGTGATATCAAAACTTATTTTTTCAACTAAATATAAGATGAGTGGAAAACAGATGAATGGAGAAGTCAGGTTATTTGATCAATGTCAGACTGCAGATCAGTGGTGAAGCTGGGAACAAGAGCTGTTTCACAGTTGCTGGATAATGTCCTCCTAATCGTTATTTAGCACCACCTTCCCTAGCAAGAAACTATAGATTGAACTTACAAATTCTCATCAAGTTGTTACGAGAAGATTTTTTCCTCATAGGTTCCTCAGTGACTAGCCAAATTTACATTTAAATGACTGAAGCCAGCCTGTTTACTTCCACTGTTTCCATTAAAGATGGATGAGGGTTTACTTTCAGGAAGCAGTTCCAGATAGACTTGCATTTTTCCTTAACTTTTTCCCTCCCTTCTTTGAAGTTAAGCACTGACAGAAGTGAATTGAATTTCTCTGCTCCACATTGTCGCCGGGTGCTTTTATATTTTCTTAACATTCCTTTGTTTACGGGCCTGACACTGCTCGGGGAGCAGAAACCAGGTTCAGACCCCTCGCTGCCAGAGCGTCACAAATGTCACTTGAGGAACAGATCAACACAATTATCGTCATTATTCTTCACTCCTCTAAGGACTGTTTCCAGGTCGTAGACACCTATTGTGGGTGCTTTGGGAATAATGAAAACCATTAACAGATTGTTAATGTGACTTGGTAACAGACCAAGCAGAGACTTATAAAACAATAAAGCTTTACAATCAATCTGATGTGTAACTAGGCACTGATGGGAGCAGGTATAACATCAGCTAGGGCCAAATTTTAACTCTTCTTAGTACCCTGGTGATACAGAGACACTGAAAGCTATCTGGATCAGATTTGAGGATCATAACCTTTGGGGAGTTTTTTTCAGGTGATCAGCTGAAGCTGATATGGCACCAAGTAAACTGAGCCAATAGGCATCCTCTGAAACTGGGCGAGGAGTATTTGTATCCCTCCATGCAGCAGAACTGAGAGAAGGGTTTTCGGGCTTTGTTTTTGTTTGTGTTGTTTTGTAGGAGGTTTTTTTATTTTTTCTTTCTTAAAGTTAATGCAATAAAAGACTAAGACAGAGCCGCCATGCCATGACTGTGTGCAACTGTGTGCTGTGGAAATGCTCGGTAAAAGAAATCGTAAAAATCAAATTAGAAATTTATTTTAAAAGCCAGATTTACTTTGCTCTTTCGTTGATCTGTTCTGCTGTCTCGGCAAATCACATTGTCTGTTTGGGACTGAGTTTCCTCACCTCACCTGTGTCTGATTTGACCTTCTTATATTTCATAGGAATTCCTCCGTTCCTTCCTGCCTTCCTCACTTTTCTCTGACTTTATGAATTTCTTTCCTTCTTTCTTCTTTCCTTCTTTCTTTTCTTTCCTTTTTTCTTTCCCTGTTTCTTTTCTTTCTTTTCTTTCTTTTCTTTCTTTTCTTTCTTTTCTTTCTTTTCTTTCTTTTCTTTCTTTTCTTTCTTTTCTTCTTTTCTTTCTTTGTTCCTTCCTTCCTTTCTTCCTTCCTTTCTTTTGTTTGTTTGTTTCTTTCTTCCTTTCTTCCTTCCTTTCTTTCTTTTGTTTCTTTCTTTCTCTTTCCATCTTTTTCTCTTTGTCATTAGCGCTGATGCCCATCATTGTATTGCCCATCATTGTATTGCTATTGTTTTACAATGCTGACATTTTCTACATCGATGTGTGTTTCTGGCATTCTTCGTTTCTGGATCTTCGGGCTGAACTACCTTTACAGTCTGGAAGAGCACAGCACTGACTCTGCACAGGAGATAAGGTTTAGAGCATCATAGCGGGTGATAACAAGATATTTACAGCCCAAGCAGACTCAGATTGAGCTGTGCGCTCTGTCATTTTCATTTTATGAGCCTTCTCCATAAAACTGTTCCCATATGGTTAAAGTTAGGGATAAACAAACAGGGTCTGATCAAATAAGAAACCACTCAAATCTTTGCCCAAGGTTCATAATGAACTCCTTTTTTTTAAATCTCTGAAAATATTGCTTATGCAAATTTCAAAATCTTCTTTTGTTTTTGTCTGCTGGATCTTGATTTCTTAATTTAACCTGAGACATAAGCAGAAAAAAAAAAATGCTGTTTTATATTAGTTCTGCTTTAATCAAAAGAGGTACAGGTAGCAGTTTTACAAGCCGCTGTTGTGCAAAGCCAGGAAAGGTTAAATGAAGCCCCTAACCAGAGTCCAATACACCCAATTTACAGGGCTGATTTCTAGGAAAAAAAAAAAAAGACTTAAAACAAGCCAGAGAGAATATCTCCTTTCTCACAGGGACCTGAGATACAGGCACTCCAAACTCTTGAAATCAGTCAAATCATGCTACTCCACTGTTTGGATGTATCAGTATGTAAATACTGCACATTCATCTCGAGGCTGGTTGTATTTCTGTACCACTGTGGTGTGCTTGTACTCCTAGAGCACTGGCTAATAGCAGCCACAGTCTTTCTGCTATGCAAAAAAGGAGAAAATGTGCCAAGATTTTCCTTTTTCAGCTTACACAATTCAGTCACCCTTCAGACAAGCAAAGTATTTTGCTTGTTCATGTAAAAACAAGGCTGATCCCTGGGTATAAGAGAGCCAAGATGGGAAGAAGGGAAGAAACATCAGATTTAAAATGACTGCTCTAGCTGGAAAAAACATAAGCTTTTGGGGCACAGACATATTTTTGTTCAAAGAAAATCTTCTGTATCTGATACTTTCTCTATTTCTCACTCACTTTGCTTATGTATTGCTGTGTGATACCATTCAAATCACCAGATCTAAACATAAAACCAAATGCAGTCTAACTTGTCTCATGTCACAGTACAATGAGCCTGGAATGTCTCAATTTAAACCCTGAGTCCTAAGAAATGTGTATCTACCTAAACAAACCCATTCTGACTTGACGTTCCTGGAGCCTAACGACTTTGAGGCGAAAAGGAAGTCAAAGAAACTTCCTTGTAAATGAATTTGGGCTATTGTCTTCCAATAGGACTCTGCAGTGTTAGAAATTGTTATAAATGAGCACCCAATTTTTATATTAGAAAAGAAAATAAGTTTTATTGATTTGCCAAAATATTGGCATAAACAACAAACACCACAATCGAAAGGAATAAGGAGCGCCGAGCCTAGGAGTCAGCACTGGGTGAACTCCACAGAATCGGCCTCTAGTTTTTCTTGCCCCTAGCTATATGACATACTCCCGGAGTCTNCTCCCTTTAGAACACCAGGTAGAACAAAGATTTCCCGGGGTGTTTCTTTTCAGTTCTGGGTGGGACAATGGGGCCTTCTAGGTGGAGTAGATTGCCCATCTGTGTTAATGGTTTGTTTGGATGTTCTCCGCGAGGGGCAATTATTGCTCATCACCGGTGCCAGGCAGTCCATTGTATCCTGGGCGGAGAGCTGATGTTCCAGATAAGTTCTTGTTCTCCAGGAATTCAGCCTTTGTATATGCTAACCTTGGGCCGGAGCTGAGTGTTCGTCCTTTGTCTGCACCACAGAGCTAGGTTTCCTTTATTTTTGCCTTTAACTCCTTCAGGGAAATTTTCCATTTTCATATACTGAGGTTTAACTTATATTTACACACAAGCACGAATTATAACCAATATATGTAACAGAAATGAATACATAAGAGGTTTGACTAGTGTCTTTGGGTAGTACACAAACAAGAATGCTCCTGGGTGCCTGTCAGAAATAAACTTCTGAATCTCTTGAGATTTGTGCGTCTGTAATCACCCATTTAGTTTTGCTTGCTGTAACAGAGATACTGGACAAAAAGCACCTGCAGTGCTGCCAAATGTTCCTACTTCATAAAAAGAGAACTACTGTATTTTCTGGAAGACTGCTAAGGTGAGATAAATAAATAGGGAGCCCACATCGTACCTCAGTCCAGGAAGTGGAGTGTGAAGGCTCGGCAATTAGGGCTTTAAGAGCCGCTGAAACCTTGGCCGAGATGAAAGAAAGTCACTTTTCTCTGACCAGGCTTTTAATCTTGCTTGATGATCCATTTCTGCCTGCCACGAAGAAGGTGCTTGTTTGAGAGGCATTATGTGGGTACAGCTGGATGGTGACAAGGAGAGGTCACAGAGCTGCTCAGTCCTTGGTCAGCTCCGCCCAGACGACATAAAGCTCTCAAAGATTTTATAAGCAAAGATGAGAAGCTATGTGGTGCGTTTCTGCTCGTGGCAATTGCACATCAATTAAGGGCCTTGGTTGTCTGACAGACAAAGAGTTTCTCCTCAGAAAAAAAAAAAGGCAGGGGGGATACTACATCAGGAACCAATTTCAAACTCCTCGTGAGGGGAATTTGGCATGGTAGCCCTCTGAGCCATAATATAAGTACTTGAGCATGCCGGTCATAGAATCATAGAATGGTTTGGGTTGCAAGAGGCCTTAAAAGCCATTTGGAACAACTTGTCCCGTGCAATGAACTGGGACATTTTCAACCAGATCAGGCTTCTCAGAGCCACACTCAATCTGATCTTGAATGTTCCCAGATGTGGTGCATCTGGGCAATTTGTGCTAGTGTTTTACAATGCTCATTGTAAAAAATCTTCTTTATATTTAGTCTAAATCAACCTTCTTTTAGTTTAAAGACAGGCCATCCCCCCTTATCACTGCAAGTCCTTGTCAAAAGGACTCTCCTGCTCTCTTGGAGTGCCCTTGGAAACTGGAAGATGCTTTAAGGATTCTACAGAGCCTTTTCTTCCCAAGGCTAACCAGTCCCAGTTCTCTCAGCCTTTCCTTTGGAACTTCTCCAATGGGTCCCTATCTTTCCCATGCTGAAGGTCCCAGAGCTGGCTGCAATTTCAGGTGGGATCCAGTGACAGACAGAGGTTGTGCCTTGGCTTGTAGTTAAAGCTTTACTCACCCGTGGGTCTGGGGTAGCCTTAACTCAAAATTTAACCTTCTCCACTGAGTGTAATTGCATGGTCTGTGGAAGAATTCTGGCTTCATTCCAGCAAATAATTAAAGTCTATCCTCAAAATTATGAGTTTGTCTCTTTTCTCTCCACTTCCTGTGTCCATCCCCTTGCCCTTCCAAATCATTCTATACTGTTAAATCAAAATGCAGAAAAGGTGAATCTGTAGGATAATGGTGAGTGAAAATGTGCATAGAGCAATTACAGTACTGCAGGAAGAACATCTATTTTTTTTTTTTTTTCCAACTATTACTGGTGCTATCCTGTTACTTCTCTTGAGCTGTCTGGCACATGCCTCACTCTTATGAGCCGGTTCAGTTACCTAAGCAAGTATAAATTACCTGATTTTTTTTTTTTTTTTTTTTTTTTGGTGGTCTTATTTTGATCCCATTGTTTTCTGTTGAGTTGGTGAGTTGAATTATATCCTGTGAACGAGTGCTGGAACTGACAAGAGCATAAGGCTGCATATCTGGGGGAGTGACAGCAGGGAAGAGAAAGGGAGGCATCCCTGTTGGTAGCAGCAAGATACTTAGGTGGGCACAGTCAACTTGGTTACAAGAATGTTTTCACATAAAACTAGTAAGACTGCAAGGGGAATCAAAACTCTATAGATTTCCTCCTCCCAGATCCATCCTGGCGCACCTAAACCCCTATGTTACCTCATGAAAAGGGGCAAGGACACAGCCAGAGCGCCCTGGCAGACACAGGTGAGCAGGAGCTGACTTGCAGTAGCCATTCAAGGTGCTGAGACCCCTTCAAGGTGTGAGGTCTGGCATTTCTGTAGGCTGAAATTGATCTCAACCAACTTTGTGTAAGGGCTGGTATTCTTGGACAATACTTGTGTGAAAACGAACAAGGCAAATATTAAAATCACTCTGATTACCTCATACCTCAGCAGATGTTTCATTAGGCTTTCATTGAGCTAATTGATTCTCCTAATTGCTTTTAGTCCTTAAAGAGTTACAGAGTGGAGTACAAAGCCTTTTTTTTTCTGTTCAAGGTCTGTGGTGATAGTTTCAGTCTCAATTCTTCTATCGTCTGCTACCTTCAAATCGAAGTGTAGAGAGCACTTGAACCCTTTGTGATGCCACAAAAGATCTGCCTGCCCTACAGGCCAGAGAGCTGGTAGAAGGATTACACCTCATGCAACTCAGTCTTTCCCAACTATTGCCCTGGGAGAGCTGCAGATTTGTCTTTCACTTGACCCAGAGCCATGTGCCATCTGGCTGGTTGCATTTTACTCATGACACATTCCCTCTTACAATCTCTTTTCCCCCTTTGGAGAATTAGGTTTGCTACTGGAAAGTGGGGATAAAGCATTTTAACCACACTAGGGCACGCACTAAAAATTATGAGGAGATTTATTGAGCAGATCAGAGTGGATAGTGCAATGACCTGTCATAGAGTTCAGGTGCCATATTTTTCATGAAGTTTTATCTTGCACCCTTATAGTCACCCAAATTACAATGGACTTTTTGTTGTTGTTGTTGTTGTTGTTATTGTTTCTGATCTGAAATCTGTAGTGGATGCCAGCAGGTGATTTGTTTCAATGCCAAAATGAGAATTTTGGCTAAAGCTGTGATGTAATTGCTACTGTAATTGACCTCATGCAGGAAAGCCAAGAAACCTGTCCCACAAAAGCATCTGTAGCTTCTGCGCTCCAGGTTGCTGTTTTCAAGCCTGACTTGATGTGCAGTTGGCTCTCAGGATGCAGATGAAATACCCTTCTGCCCTTGTTTCCTCCCCAAAAAAATGAGTAGCAGCACTGCTGTAGCAGTGCATAAAGCATTGGGTCTTTTATAAAAAGTCGTGAATGTAGCAAGTTATAATTATGGAACTCAGAGGCAGAACAAGAGCTCAGATTAACTTTAGTCTACTCTGGAGACGTTTAATTATGAACACCATGGGGAAATGTGGAGTAACATGAAAAAAAGAAATCCCCGAGTCTAAAATGGACATATAAGGATATTAATAAGAGAATTTGCAATGCAGAAGAGATGAGATGTAGAATAGTATTGCCATCTGCAGTCATTAAAGTACGGATTTGTTCTTGCTTGCTTTTGCTCTTAGCCTGAGTGATCACAGGAATATTTGCTTCTCAGTTAAGTAAACTAGTTAATTGCCATACTAAAATGACTGTTTCTCTGAAAAGGACAATTGAAAAGAACTTCTTCTTGAGGGAGAGCAGGAAATTGGTAATTTACAGTCTTTTAAATTCTTATGAATTTAAATTCTCCAAAGTCTGAAAATAAAATTTTTCACCACCCTGATATGTATTGAGGACTTGGATGATTGTGCAACTAAAGGGTCACCAACACAATAAAGATAGTATTCCTGCTTTGCCATCTATTTTTGGTGTCTTGTCAGGAAAGTAATTTATCCTCTATAACTATGAATTTTAACATTAAAACAGGAAAACTTAGTCAAAAAGGGGCTTTTTTTCCCTCTCTGATGGCACTGGTGAGAAATGATTTCCAAGAAAGGGTGAATCTTGTAAACTCAAGTGTCCACTACAGAAAAAAAAAATTATGCATAAGGTAAAGCATGTATTATTATCATTACTATGTAAACCTCCTGGATTTTGGACCACAAATATCAGGAGACTAGTTAAATGATGATACAATTTTCTCAATGCTGATGCACATGGGTAACATAAGAATTTCACTGCTATTCAAATTTGTTTTAGAAAACATATGCCTGACATACCTCTCTAAGCCATGCTTCTTTTTTTAAAATTTTTTTTTAATACATTTCTTACTTATTTTGTATGTCTGAAGTTCTGGGGTTTAGTTGTTGGGTTTGGGTTTTTCTTGTTTTTTCCCTGAGGCTAAAAACCTAGCTGGGAAAAGGACTTCAGCCCAGTCTTCAATAACAAAATGGTTTAGTGAAGTCTGAGTTGTTAATTTTTGACCTTTGTTTGACCTGAAGACATCACCCACCTGCATCAGATGCTCTTGTTAGAAACAACAAAGAATCTTTTGGCAACTTTGAGGGGAATTTACGGCAAGGTTTTAAGGAAGTCTGCATGGATCACCTCTGCATATAACTTTCTATCTCTGATTATAATAACTTACCAAGGTCTTTAGGGATCAAAAATTACCTTCTATGAATATCTTTCACTGCTTATTTTCTCCAAGCCTAAATTCAGCACTAATAAAATAATAATCCATTGATTATAATGGTGATGTTAGCATCATGAGTCTGATATACACACTATTAGTAAAATTCGTGCATACATAAGTTAAAACTACATAATATCAAATAAAATGCCTTATTTAAGAAAAGTCTTTTTCACCTACCTCGGAGTTGCCAAAAACATATGTTGCCTCTTTACTTTTACAATCAGTATTTTGTTGTTCTTTATTAGGTATGAAAGGTTTTTTTGATTTAAAACAGGTTTGGATTTGAGGGGAATCCCTTAATATCCCTCACTTTGGAAATTTACAGTTCTAATATTACTAAGTGCAGGTAGTGTTATGACCAAGCTTTTTATAACCAAACCGATCCTTAATAAATTTGCACAAGTGGTTTGCAACATGTCTATTAAATTGACCTTTATTTTTTTGTTATTACTATGTGTTGTTTGTTAATCCAAATGGTGTTGGTAAAAAGGAAATGTTACTTCGTGTTGTGTGCCAGTTTTAGCAACATGTCTGTTAAATTGACCTTTATTTTTGTTATTACTTTGTGTTGTTTTTTTTTAATCCAAATGGTGTTGGAAAAAAAAAAAAAGGAAATGNATCAACAGAAGGAACTTTTGTTTCTATATTAAGCAAGATTCAAATTCCACGATCGAAGCGATACGACCTAGGCGCCACGATCAAGAGTCACGTAGCCACGACTCTATTCAGAAGCAAAGCAGCTTTTGTTTCTTTTCAACTCTATGGAAGCAGAAGCAAAGTATTGAAGATGATGTCAGCCTAGAACGTGCAGCATTGCCAGAGGGCAGAAAAACAGTATAAGAACCAGCAGAAAATGTGGCTTCTTTGGTGATTCTGGTGGACTCGCAGCGTCGCTGGAGTCCGAGTCACCCGTATTGGCCAATACTTTTGATCGTTTCACTGATGGTGTTTGCTATAGTTGTTTATGTCTGAAACTCTGTTCGTTCATTTTTATAATAAATTGTTATTGTGTTTTTGCACGAAATCTGCTCCCATTTATAACAAGTCCAATGTTAATATTTACAAAAAAACTCCACCAACCTATTTTCCACTGATAAAACATAGCTTTTAATTTTCTCACAGAAATCTGAAGTGGTAATATTATCCAAAGGACATCTTCTTCAAGGATCAGTTCTGCCACAGGACTGAGTGTTCATGCTATCTAACTTGTGACTGAGTTTACATTTGTGTAACAGCCTCTGGCCTGGTTAGGATGAAGGCTCTAATGCCTTTCTAGACAACCAGTTCCAGTGCATCTTTGCTAGATCTCAAAGATTTTAAACTTAATTCTACCCTCTTTCATGTCTTAGTGTTGTTTCTGTTGTGCACATAAATATTTTAGCCATTTTGACCAAAATGAAAGGGTTGAAGAGATGCAAATTCACAGAAGCTTCAGCCTGATTAAAAGTAGTTTTGTTTTATATTGAATAATGCCACTGGCTAGGTCATCTGTGAACATCTGTGATCCATCGATCTACCCACATAAATATCAATGCTCTGAGATAAAAGTCTAAGTCAATAAACTTTATGGCTGTGGCAAACTCATTACACTGTGCGTGTTATTCTGTCACAAGAAGCCATGAAAACAATGCTGAAAAATTAAGAGCTAGGCTCCAGTATGAGATTTAATCCTGAAGTCCACTATAAAACAAATGGGTTTTGAGTGGACTCCCAGTTAAGATACCAGCTATTGTCTGAATTTTATCTTTAATTAATTAAAAAAGGGGAGGAACAGAGTAGTCTTCATGTTTCACCTCAGATTAATATGAATTTCTAATGCCCAAAAGTTGGGCTCCCAAATCCTTCACAGAATAAAAAACCAGTGATTGAGGAAAGCATAAAGATACAGTTTGAATAAAGGATAACCTGGGCATTTAAAAACTAATCTGGAACGAACTGCACAGACCAAGGTGAATTGAAAGTTGTTCCTGCTTCCAGGAGGAGGTTGTTCCAGACTAACTGCAGGTTTCCTTTCCAAACTTTTCTCTGGTTTTCCGATTTTCTGATTCTCTAACAACATCAAGTTAGAAGCTTTGAAGCCTACATCTAAAAGAAGAAAGGGGAAAAAAAAGCAAAAAAAAAAAGCAAAAAAAAAAAAAGAAAAATAGAAAGAAAAGGACATTATCATCATCTCAACTGAAGAGCATTTCACAAGAGAAATTATGAAAATGCTATTTTTCCACTATTTGTTACTCACCAAGAAACTGGAGAAGGCCACTTAGAATGAAATAAATATCTTATTAAGTCTTCTTCTCCAACTATTAACATATGTTATGAAACAAAGCACACTACTTGTTTTTTAAAGACCTTTCCCGAGTTTCTGAGCAACTGGAAATACCAGTATATGGGATGAATTGGAGAGTTGGGTTTACTGCACACAGAACTAGAGTTCCATGTTGGCCATAAATGTGTGTTTATCAAGGGTAGGTGTTTCCAAGGCATAAAGTTAGTTGTTTGCTTTAAATTATGTTACAAGGAAAATTTCACCTGCACTTCACATGATTTAGGCACTCCAAATTAGCCTCTGTGACACATATATCTTCATTGTCCTTGGTCAGGAAGGTGAAGTCTCTTCATGCTCAGAGGTACTGATGGACAATCCCTGAGGAGAGCAACTGCCAGCCAGAGGTAATGTTTGGGGAGAATGGTGAAATTAGATTTCACCAGGATGGGCATAAGTAAAATAATTCATCCCAGTTTAAAGTTAGTACAGCAAAAGGCCAATCTGATGTGATATATTTAAAGCTGATTGCTTAAGATCTACTTCAGGAGTATTTCGATCTTTAACTGACTAAAACAGATTATGACCTTAAAATGGTGGGGGAAAAAGATGGTAATGTATCTGACATTAGCATGGTTAAAAGTGTCATTTAGATTAACAGTTGTAGCAGAGAGTACATTTCACTAAAAGATTCAGCTGGATACATGAGAAAAAGTTGGGGGGGTTTTATTTATTTCTTTTTCTTTGCAGAGTAATTTGAACATGTTCTATTTAAAAAAAAAAAAAACTCCACATATTATTAAAAAGTAATACCCCACACATACCTTACCCATTTGTAGACAGTTTTACAAAGCCTCATTCTGAAATCAACACAAGCACTGTACTTTAAATACAGTTTAAAAAAAGTTGGAATTTAAATTCAAAAACTAAAGATATTTCTGCACTCAATAGCTAGTATTTTTGGGTGAAATTGTATTCTAAATGTTTATTGTCATCTACTAATCTGCTCATACATTCATCTACTCCTCATTCACTAAGAATCTTAAAACAGACAAAGCACAGCTGTTGTGGAATTATTGCACCAAACTGCTTTGGTTTAAAGGAAGATAGTGAGTTAATAATAGAATAAGAAAAAAGAAACTGAGTAATCTCCAATGACCATTACAGTCCTAAGAAGTTTGGACTGGAAGGGAGACACAGCCAATTCTCAAAAATGTAAACCAGTTTGACAGAAGAAATTGAGGTAGTGAAATTTAAGATGGACAAGTGACTGTTCAATCTTCTCGTTGTTGGAAAATTGATTAGTATACTCTGTAAAATTATTAAGAAATAAAAATCTCTTCTTTGAAAATATAGTAGATTATTGATTTTTTAATTACGAAATTGCTTTTTTATAACTCGTGGATGTTTTTTACACGAGCTTGCTTTCTTTTCTTCTTCTTTTTGTATAGTTTGCATTTTTCACAATATGAATTTCTACTCTTCAACTCTCTGAGAATATGATAATGAGAAACTTTTGGTAAAACAAGCTTCTATAGTGTCTCTTTGAGACGTCTTAAAAAGGTGTTAATTTTTCTCTGTTAATGGGACTCCAGAAGGTGTTCTGGAACAGGACTATCCTTAAGTGAAAAGACCCTGACCTAATTATACACACATATATAAATACACATATTTTCCTCTTATTAATCTACTGAGAATTCTTTATGTACGTTGGGCTGTATTACTGGAGAATAGGGATTGAGGGATACAATTCCTTTCTCTTTTGTGCTTGTTTGCACTAAGTTCTGGGCAGGGATCTTTTCCTTTACCCAAGAAGTCTGCAGCAGAGACCTGAAGGATTTAAAAGCTAAGTTCACAACAGAACTTAATGATAACAGATTTAAGTATACGTTTTTATCCATTGGCCTCAATTGCACTTAAGGGCTTTTCCAAGTGCTTTATCAAGCAGGGGCTGCTCAAAACATGACAAAGGTGAAGGCTGGCATGTTCTTTGTCCACTAGTAGATATTAAAATCTACTAAAATTTGGGGTTGCCGAAGGAAGAAAACTGATGTAATGGGTGGCTACATACACTCCCAGGTGAGTTCTTCTATTTTTTTTCCCTATTGTACCATGCAAGAAAGATGCTGAAGGATTGGACTAACAACAGGACCTGTATGCCAAACTCCTGTAAAAAAGCTTTCTATGACAGATTAAAAAAACCCAAAAAAAACCAAAAAAAAAAAAAATCCAAAAAAACCCACCACAAACAAACCAAACAATCTGTTTTGAATGTACAGAGGCAAACTCAGGTATAAGCAAAGGTGCCATCTGTAAGATAGATGTGCCAGGTCACAAGTCTGTGAGGCATTAGTGCTCTGTGCCTGACAGGCACCGTTAATGCAGAATGACAAAGGACACTCCCATGACATTACAGACCACAGATATGAAACACCAGGCAGAGCTGTAACAAAGAGGTGTTTCAAGTGCACAGAGACAAACGTGTGTAGCACCCACTCAGCACCCACTGCCTGCTTTCAAAACACTACACTTCTGATTGGAGTTTGTAAAAGATCAGCTTCAGAATCAAATAATATCTGATGAGATATTTTTTTTCACCTGAGCTCAGAGGGAATGAGTGTTCATAACCCTGCACAGACACAAGAAAAAAAATCAAATTCAATTTATTACACTAAAGAAAATTTTCGTTTGTTTGGGGGTTTTTTTGGTTTTTTTTTTTTTTTTTTGTTTTTTTTTTTTTTTTTTTTTTTTTTTTTTTTTTTTTTTTTTNTGTTGTTCTGTTGTTGGTTGGCTGGATCTTTGGGGTTTTCTTTACTTTTGTTTTTGTGCTATTTTGCTCTTTTTTTCAAAAAACCTTAATATACCTGGCATGTTGTTTATAAAAGGCTGAGTGAAGCCCTCAGTGAGGTTACCTCTGCTCTGTGATGAATGGTAACAAACTGCAGCATCTCAGCTCTGTGTTTGATCTCTACTCACAGAGGCCAGATGGTAACATTTTCTTCCTAGAAAAAAATGAGTATTTCTGAAAAATCTGAGCAGTTATTAATTTTGATGTTCTTCTCTTATCTGCATATTTCTTGTGGAAGAATGAAACATCCATTTTACGAAAAGGGTAATTATAGCTTTCAACACGAACTTTCTAGGCACAGTGGGCCAGAGTTGAATATCAAGTAATTTGATTTTTTAATGATTTATTACTAGTTCTTTACTTATTTTGACCATTAATCATTTCATTGTGTCCCTTTGTTGAGAGCTATCTAGCATCTTGGACTTGTCAGTCTGTGACATGGAACATTATTTTAAATAGTTATTTAATTGATATAGGTACAAGAAAACTGGAACAGAGGTGGCCAAAAAGTATGTTGGTAATTCTTGTATCTGACCACTAGTTATCCATTTCTCCTAACCAGCTTTGTCATAGAAGTTGAATAAAAGAAAAGAGTAAACTGTCCTGACAGTTACAGAGCTTCCAACATATAGGGTTAATACTACTATAAAGATATTTTATGGATAAATTCTTTCTGTGCATTCCAGGAAAAAGAATTTGGAAGACTGTATATAAATGTATCATCTGGTGACATTTACCCTAATAGTATAATTAAGACAGAACTAAATTAAGAGCACTCCTAATGGGCTTTTTCCATGTCACTTATTATTTATATATCACTGCCAGTTCTGTCTTTCTTCATATTTCACATTTATATTTTGGAAGCACTGGAAAACACTCTGCTAGGCATTGTACGCATACATCATGATAGAAATATTTTTCCCAAGTAATTTTTAATCTGAAAGAAAACATTTTCTCTTACTGTCCCTTCACAATCTTCATATTAAGGACACAGCCTTGCTGACTTTATATCTGTGCTTGTGCCCCTGGCTTCTCTGCATCAAAGAAAGACTAGACATGTAGGTACACAGTGGTAAGGGACCTGGAAGTGCTTCTGGAGGCAAAAAAATGTCAGTAGTCCAAGCCTTAGCCAGCTCTGGTTAATCTTTCCTAATGCTAGGTGAATAACAGGCAGATTTAAGGACTATGGGAAACCGAATAGTTTCAAGTTTTTTAATCTCTCCTCATCTGGAAACCTTAGTCACTTTCATTGTTTTTCCCAGGACTTTTCTATTCCTGCCATGTTGAACAGAACACAGTGTTCAAGGTGACAGTAGACTACACCACTGATTTATCATTCTTCTCTTTATGGCACCTAGTACAAATGAAAAAGTTACAATCATGAAGTAAAGTTGCAGCTTTCAGCTCCCGGTATATACTCACTGCAAATATGGCCTGTGAGATTCCAAATAAGAAAAGAAAAAAAAGAACATGCCATGTAATGGATATTTAGTAGATCAGAGGGTATTTTGAATTATCTTTGGACAGTTTCTTTCAGTAGATAAATCAATATTCAGCCTCTTCTTTTGTCAGGTTGTGATGGGCTTTTGTTTACATCTGAAGATTAAAAGCAGCACAGTGTTAGAATATTCAGTGGAAGCACTGTGATAGATAAGATGTCAAGGAGAGCTCCAGGAACTACAACAATGCTTTAAAAAGATAAATAAATATACAGTGTTATCTTCTGAGCTGAAGCCTCATACAACTTCACTTTTAAATATGTATGACCAGAACCTGTTTTGTTCACACATTTGTAAATGTTCTCTTACAAAGCAAACCAGTAGAGGATGGAATAGATTACCTGTGGAAGTAGCCACCATACCACAGGGATATTCAACAGCCAAGTGGTGAAAACAGACATGAAGATGGGTTGTAAAAAGTAACTCTATGGTAGTCAGGACACAAGAAAAATTCTTGGTGAACTTCAGGGTTTCTACCTTTGCTCTTCCCCAAATGACCAACTCTGCACTCAGATGGCAAGAAGTTTTTCACTAGATCTCATCAGCATCTGAGAAAAACAGATCTTCTGCACTTTTGAGAAAGATCTCCTCTGTCTGGCTGTCTGGTGTCATATTTCCTGCTGTCTGTCTGGTGTCTTGAGAAATTCACTGAGTAAGTTTTATGTAGTTGGTTCCTCCGACTGGGGTAGTCCAGTTAAACTGGAAGAGATGGATTGATGACCAAAAATGAATCAACAAATATGGACAAGCATTCAGCCTTGGAGAATATTCTGGGGGCTATTTCTATCTCCACATATTTTGTTCTTACTCTACACCTCTACTTCGGCTTTTTTCAGAGCAAAATGCTGGGATGAAGTAACTTGAGTTTTAAGTTAGCATAACTTCATTTTTGTGTAGGTCTGATCTTAAAACATGATGATAGAAAAAAAAAGATGATTAATTTCCAGTTCTTCCTTCCTGTGGGCATATTAGATATATATATTTTTTTTTTTTTGTCCAAGTGGTTCTGCATTTTCAGAACACTTTTCGCCCCCCAAAAAACCAAACAAAACAACACCACCTAATGTGCTTAACAACTAAAATATGATTGGATAAGTAATGTATTTCATAAATATTTGTATCTCATTGGTATCTCGTTGATAATATAACACTGATAGATGTTGCAGGAATTGAAGTTCTTAGTGATATCACACCAGAACAATTTCCCATGAAACAGTGAAATATTAACATATTCCCTCCATATCAACAGAGTATCTCTGTTTTTTTCACTGATCAGTTTAAATACAGCTGTTATTAGAAAATATTTTCATATTGTGTAATTTTACATAAACATGCTGTCAGAGATGTGCACAGAGTAATGAAATGGAAAAATGCTCCAAAAAGCCACAGTGGAAATGGAGGAAGTCCTCCAGGACATGCTCATGCTTTTACTGTGGACCAGGAGACCAGAGAAAATTTAGCTTCTTCCCACTCGGACTTGTTCTGAGCTGGTCCTGTACTTGTCAGAACCCATTCTAGTGGGCAGACAACTTCTCCAGAGTGCTGGTAATAAGAAGGTATTAAGGTAGGCAATAAGAGGGCAATAATAAGGTATCCATGTTTACTCAATCAATTTGAAAGTCACTCAAGCCCTGCTTGGCTTCTACATAGACAAAAAACCACCAGCTTTTCCCTCAAAGAGTTAATTATCTAAGGGGCATCTGAGTGCCATCAAATGTGCAAGGGGAAAGCTTGGAAATGGTACTAGGTTCTGTAGTCACAGGAGCTGCCTAACACTCAGACACAGCTCAGGTTTTGAAAGTGGTCGTGTTTTCATGTCAAAATAAAAGAATTAAATAACTTTATCACAACACAGAATTCTCTTTGAGAGAAAAGGCATTTCTCGGGGAAAAAGAGAATATTTTTCCACCCATCCCCCACATTCCCTTTAGAACTATGCAAAGAAGTCAAGGTTAACAGAGCCTTATTATTTAATCAAAAGTCCTTCCTATGATTTTTATTGAAATAAACAACTGATTTCATTATCTATGTGACCTCCAAGACATATATTACAGCTTGCCCCATGCAGTGTTTATGATATCAACAGAAATGAATAATTCAGGCATCTGTCCCAGCCACTGTATTTTTATCACCACTTAAGTCATCTTTGGCTGTATTTTCATCTCTCTCTCAGTCAGAATCTTGCCCTCTCCTACTCTTTGCTTACTATAGTCAGAAAGCAAATCATTCAAGAATAGAATATTCAGCAAATTAGCACCAGTGTTAAACATTATAATATAGGCTGTGTTCTTCTTTTGTTCTTCTTTTCTGTTCCTTTTTTTNTTTTTTTTTTTTTTTCGGTCCAAGCAAGTAATTGCTTCATTGTCCATTTACATGCAAAATTAGGGAAGAAAAAAAAAAAAAGATGAAGCAGAAAATTTGGATATTACAGCATGCA
The DNA here is from genome assembly GCA_013397175.1 of Platysteira castanea. Classification (NCBI taxonomy): domain Eukaryota; kingdom Metazoa; phylum Chordata; class Aves; order Passeriformes; genus Platysteira; species Platysteira castanea. The sequence goes on from VYXC01002290.1 coordinate 152,137, forward strand.
AAATGCAAATTTATGGTTAATATGTCGCATATATAAAGGGGTCAGACACATTTCACATTTGGCAATGCAAAAAGCACTAGTAAATTCAACTGACTTTACCCATATCACATTTACTGCTCAATCCCCATAACATTTCTTTTACAAGGCTGTTGAAGTATTTGGTCAAATCAGAGCACACAGAGCTCTCCATGGGCACATAGCTAGGTGTGTGTGTCTAAGTTTGAAAGACAGGT
>VYXC01002290.1:152834-197678 GCA_013397175.1 Platysteira castanea
ACCCCAGACTTTATTCTGGTGGGAATGCTTGGGTCCTTCCCCCTGGGCGGAGCATCTCACAATGGGATGGTGAGTCATAGGGCAAGGCCTTGATGGGCCATTAACAGGAGATAATCCGGGAGCCAGTAATACAGGAAGGCCTTGATGGGCCCACTAACAGAAAAATAGTCTAGAGGAGGAGAAGGCAGGGAGCACCACCCCACCTGGTCTTAGCAGCTCATGAAAATGGTAAAGAATAAACTATGACAGTGTGCTTCAATAAAACAGAGGTTTGAGGCAAAACACAGAGCCAATCCTTTTGGGGAAAAAAAAATAAGGAAAAAAGACTCTCTCACTACAATAATTTTGTTCCCTAAAATATGCTTTGCACACTGATCACATTTACAAGACTTGAGTAATTGGAACTATTCTATTTGATTCTGAAGGGCTTGTTATTGTTCTTGTTATTGTTATAGGTTTTGTTCTTTCCATAACACAGAGAGCTTGGGAAAGGAGAATGAGAAACACTACTTACTTCATTCAGAGAAGTTACAGGCTGCCTGACCCCAGGTGGTCTTTGAAATCTGAGGCAAAGTCTTTATATTGTGAAGTAGTTTCCTGCAGTTTGTGGGATGAAGATACATGGATAATAAGAAATGCAGGTGTGATGCACCATCCAAGTTTAACTGAACTAATTTAGGGGTTCAAGATAATCCTGTAATCATATTTGTAGTAAGGAGATACAATTATATTTCAAATTGATGTTACAACTGTAACAAACGACTTTTTGCTAAAATTAAATTTTCCTCCTCTGTCTTTATATTTAATTTTCTAAAAGTTATAGAAAGCCATACCTACAATAAGCTCAAAGTGGTATAAAGACTGCACAAACTGGCACTGTTACCCAGACTTCCAATAACTTAGTAACCCAGAAGAAATCTTATCTATATTGCATTCTCACTTTTTGTTTCAGTTTGGTCAGCAGGCTCAAACAATCTGCGGACATGTGAAGCGTGAGAGAGATATGGGTGCTACCTCAATGCAACTGATCCTTATATGGTACATAAGAAGATAAAATATCTTTCCTGTTTTCTTTCCCTTCTAAGTTAAAACACAAGGGAGATAAAGAGAGATATAACCCACATGCTTGAACCTTTGATAGAAACCACAAGGGAAGCAGAAAAAGACAAATATCCCCCTAATGACAGACTCCTGATAGCACAAATCCAACTAATTTATTTTCCAATATACCCAGGGAAAAAAAAACAAAAACAAAACCAAAAACAAACAAACAAAAAAACCCCACAAACAAAAAAGAAGGGGGGAAAAAAAATTGAGTTTATAGAGAGGCTGGGAGAAGGAGACAAGGCAGGCAGCAGAAAAAAAAAAGAGAGAAAGAACATGTAATTATGAATTATGAATTAAGGTAACTCCAGATGTGTTTTGCAGTTCACCTTTAGGCTTTTCATTTACTGCTATGACAGAACCAACAATCAGGGATTAAAGTATATTTTGTGTTCTTCATATGAAACCTGTGGAACATTTTAGAGAGGTCATATATAAATTTTATTTAAGGTCCTATGCAAGTGGCTCGGTTGTCTCTCTAAATGTATGCATATTTCAGTATCATTTCCACTTGGCCAACACTTGACCATCAATCACCTTGATACCTACTTCATGTACTCCATGAAAGGAAAAAAGCAAGAAGCAAAGAATCAGAGACGAGATTAAAATGGTAGAGTATTGATGCCTCAATAACAAAACTTCACTTGATGAAAAAGTAGTCAGAACAGACACTAGCTGATTTCCAAATATACAGGGCTGAGATAGGCAATTAGGAGTATGTAATGGCTTAGAGTTTCAGTTTGTTTGGGTTTTTTTTAAATTTAGACACTTTTCAGTAGAATAATTCTCTTAATATCTTAGCTGTAAAACAGTGGTATTGACTTCCACAGAAAGCCTCTGAGATGTCCTAATGAAACACATTTTACCAAGGTTAGCATTGTCCCTTCTCGGGGACACACTCAAGTTCGCAGAGGGACTTTTGAGCACTGTAGTCATGTTCCTGTAACTCCTGTGGTTCAACCCCTGGGTCATCCAAGGTGTAACAACAAGCCTTTTGCTTTGTCTGGTGGCACCATGACAGTGGTAAAGGGAGACAGTAGTGGGGGATGAGGTGGGGAGGACAAGGAACAACAAGGCACTCATATGAAACAAAAATATTTTTCATTCTAGTTCTGTCTCCTTTTAGAATTATGAGTCTAAAATGGAGGTAAAAGCATTGCCATTTAGAGCTCTGTACCTTCACTTAAATGCTCCAGTAATAAACTTAGGAGTAATGTTCACATAATTTCTCTTAGCAATGCATGCAAAATGGACAGTTTTAATATAGATAATTGAGAATACACCCATACCTACCTCCAGCAACAGAAAAACCTGTAGCTAACATGACAGTTCCTCTTTCAAAAATGTGGAAATCAATCTCAAATCTCCTGTTCCTGACAAAGTTGGAAAACAATGGATTCAAAAAGGCTTCTCTTCAGCATGCATCCCTTTAGTCATGTCTTCTGAAGTGCCTGGTCTGTCTACCCTGGGAATATCAGAAGGGTTTAGAAGTGATAGAGCGAAAGGGTAGACTGAGACAACATGGAAATGATGAGAGGTAGTTTCAGGAAGGTTAACGGATGTGACTGGAGGAAGCCAAGAGCTGGTCAGAAACTGGAGGGAAGTACAAATATTTTTGTGTATCTGACATTGTAAAGAAATTAGGAATGTTCTGTAGTATTTTCCTTTCCTTGTGTCTGAAACTGTTTCACCACCTCTTATGTGTGCAGTTTATATGTAGTGAAATGGGTGAAAGCTTTTTCCACAGAGAAGAAATAAGATGATATAAACAAGTTTCTGAATGGCTCATCAAAAACTTAATGAAACAACTGAATGAAGGTGAGGAAAAAGTACTGGGTAAGGCAGATTTAAAATCAGTATTTAGGAACACTGGTAAACAGAAAATGCTAAAAAGCAATTATGAAAATACAACAGAAGAAAGAAAAGTCAACAAACGTTTTTTCTTCTATGTCACTTAAGTTACTGGGTTGGACTTCTGCCTTCTAGTTTTTCTATAAGAAAAGATTTTATCTGTTTTATATTCTGACCCAAAAATTCTAGTTTGCTTTAGAGTTGCTGGCTGTTCTTACCTGGACTAAGTTCCCAGTACAGACTTTTTAAAGCTCATTTAAGGCTTAAACAAATCTTCACCTGCTGGAACAGGGGTGCTTGACTTTACAGCTTCAGATCTGTTCTCCCTTGTGTACTAGCTGAGCCAGAGGCAGATGTAAGCGGTTAAGGAGAAGGGAGAAGGGAGAAGGTTTGGGAAGGTTTGGGAAGGTTTGGGAAGGTTTGGGAAGGGAAGGTTTGGGAAGGAATGTTCCAGATTAATAATGTCACCGAAATTCTTGCTGAAAAGCAATTATCTGAGAGTAGAACATCAACAAACAAAATGCAACAAAAACCAGTCCCTGCTACTCAGAATTCCTGTGATAAAAACGTTTTCAGTCTTAAGAATTATAGGTCTAATTGACAGATCTCTCTCAAAGTTACATATATGCAAATGACTGCCTCTCTCTGCTTCATTTTTCTGGCTTCAAGCTCAAGAATTACAGCTATCTCTGTTTTAACTAAGCTATTTAAATCAAAGTCTGTGTAGTCAAGTGAGTTCAGAACATTACCCCAGGTTCACACCCTTGGTCTGCCACAAAATACTGGTGAGACCCCGGGCATGTCACTTAGCCTGTATTTTAACTTGATTTTCATCTCCCTGATGTGAACCATAAGCCATATTGCTTCTCCAGGGTGTATGTTCAGTAATATTTTCAGTGAGCTTCTGTGATGGTTTTTCAAACCACATTATTACCTTGATAGATTTCGGATTGAACTGGTGCAGCACAGGAGGTATTTCTATTGTTTAGACAAGTTATCTTTGTCAAGCTGAAAGGAAAGAAAAAGATGAGAGAGAAAATGAAACCTACACCTCACTAAATAACTGGCATTAGGGATTTTATAGTTTGTGTTGCTTGTCTAAGAATGACTGGGATGTTGTTCTTATAATCCTTCACGTAATTTTCATGATAAGTGCTTGACTTTTCTAGTTAGCTTGAGTTTGCCCTGGGTGAGAGATGTGCATCACCTTGGGAATAATATCTTTTTGTTTTATGCATATTGCTGGTTGAATACCAGTGCTGAATGCTTTTCACATTTCCTGTATGATTTGAATGCTCTATCTGAATCCTGACCTGCCACTGTTACTTGTGCCTTTTATTTCTCCTTTTAGTAGCATTCAATGTTTTATTTAATTTTTTTTTTGTTTGTTTGTCTGGGTTTTGTTTTCCTTTCTCTCTTTTATTTTTGTGCTTTTATTACAGCTATAAAAATGAAAAATTATTTTATTATATATATACAGAATTTCTTTTGAAACTTTCTCTCTCATGACTGACTAATCACTACTAGGGGATATGGGAATCACTCTCAATAATGTGTTTTAAGAAGGGTATAAAACGGCAGCAGAACAAAGAAAGAAATATTCACCACAATACAATATGGTGCTAAGATCTCTGTAGCATCTTAGTGCTGGCAATATTTTCCTTGCTGGCATGGTTATAACTGTATTACATACACACAGACACACAGACACACACACATACCAGCACAGTCACATTTTACCACCTCGTGTTTCTCAGGGATATGATCCCACTAATCTGTCAGTATTTACCTGTGTCAATGGCTGGGAAAGTATCTCCATTTCATTTGCTTATCAGGGAACAACCCCAGTGAAGTCCTGAGCATCTGTGGGCATCTGGAATGCACTGGTGGTCTAAAGGAAAGGTTTAAGTATAACCATCACCAGGTCTAAGTACACTGGCATGGGAACATCAGGAAATCCACTGAAAAATCTTAAACAGAGATTTTAATGTGGACAAACCTTTCATTCACCTTGGAATTCACCTGTTTACTCTTAGATAAGTACTGTCTGGACTCACAGTGGTATTTTAGCTCCGCACTTCTACGTGGATACCGAATACACACTAAATTTTGTAAAAGAAGAGGTTTTAATAACTCTAAACTAAAGGTAATTATATCACTTGGCATTATTTTCTTGTCCTTTTTGTCATGTTGAAAACCTCTGTTTTCCCCAAAAGGATAAAGAAAGCCCCACCTCCTAGAAATCCTGAAATTTTTGAAATTCATTTTTCTGGCAAGCTTTGACATGCTTTTTGTTTTCATACAGACATATATTACAACTTTCTTTTTCTGAATGAAAAAAAGGAAATCTGAATCCCAACACCTCCTCATAATACCACATTTCTTAATTTTGTTGAAGAGGAAGTATTCTAACAGCAAATGCTCAGTGTTAGCCATTACTTTATATCAAATCTAGGCATGGTCTGACATAAATACAGGTTATTCAACTTATACACTTGCATACCTTTATTCTAACAGCCAGATAAATATGAATAAAAATTAAACTAATATTTTTCTGTCTTTACAAGATGATATAATATAACCTATGAAAACCTAATGAGATTGTCTAAGTGCAAGGAGACAGATGGACATATTCCAAGGGTATCTTATCTTTTTAGTCTCAGACATCAACCAAAGATTAGAGCTTTACGAACTGAATCCACCCACCTTTTTTTTTTGACAGTTTCCTTTATTGAATCACCGAATGCTTAGGGTTGGAAGGGACCTTAAAGATCATGTAGTTCTAACTCTCCTACCACATTCCCTATATCCTTTAGAATGTAGATGTGATTCTATAAGGTATTCATGCAGTGATTTTTTTTTTTTTTTTCACTCTTTTAAAAATATTTCCCTTTTCTTTTTAGGGGTTTTACACCTCTAATTAAAAACCCACCCTATGAAATGACATCCCTTGAAGTTTCTGGACTACAGACCCAGAAGAACAGTCTTGTCCACGTTTTATCTGCTGTTTCAGTGTTTGAAGCAGGGCCCACCACAACCTTTGGTGTTGGCAGTGCCCAGCACAGGGAATTGAAGTCACACCTGCCCTCTCCTGATGGCGCTGGGATCCTCTCTGTGTAGGTGTTTCAGCCACAGAGGAAGGTCTAAAGTACTAGGTCTAGCTTTGGTAACCAACGGCCCAAACAGTATTTTTAGCCAGCAGTTTTAGGAGCTCTCTTGGAAGTGCCAGTGAGCCCATCCTATGCCATTCCACAGCAGCTCCCTCTGCATCTATTTCTCTATTGTTTTGTTTCTTTTTATGGTTGCCTGTTTCTCTGCAGGTAGCTCAGCGATTAGCGAAGCAACCGACTCTGCCTTTTTCAGCTCATCTCAGGGTTCCAGGCAAAACAAGCCCATTTGAAGCTGAGCCCGACGCTCGCAATAATTCCCCATATGTTGATTTTCACACCAGCCTTGGGTGGCTGCACCTCATTATTTGATTTTCTCTGCATCAGTTTTGTTTTTGCGAGTGTGTGCATGTGTGCCTGTGCATGTGTGGCTTTTTTCTTTCCAGTTTGAAGTCACTCTGACCTAAATAGAGTAAAGTGTGGGCGGCAGTTTAGTTGTAGGTGCCACTTCAAAGACTCAGAATGCTACAATCTGCAAATAAGTACTTTCAGGGAGGGGAGAGGGGTAGAAGACTTCAGTGTATATTCAGGGATGTCACTTCTGACAGGACTAACAACAGATGAACCCCAGAGGCTCTGATTTCTGTGGTATTACACCCCACATGTCTCTAGAGCTTAGGGGGTGGATTTTTAAAGGAATTATTTGCATATCACTAGACCTAATGCAGTTAAGTTTATGATTTAGTAAAACTGAGCTGAAAGGGAAATACCACAAAAAGAAAATATATGATTATACTTAATTAAATCAAAGAAGGATCCCAGCTTCCCAAAGATCATTGGATTAGATAGGGGAGGAAAAAAAAAAAGAAAGAAAAATAAACATTCTTAGGAACCATGATCAAACACATTTAAACCCAGAGCAAGAATTACCAGGAACAGCAAAGTACCTTAAGCAGACAATATAATTTTGACCATAAGATTCAGCTGTATATGCAAAGCCAGAGCACTCTTGGGATTTGCAGATGTGTGTGGTTAAGGATGACAGTCACTTACTTTAACCTGTTACTGCTGTTAAGTACAAGCCCATCACTCGGCCACATCTGCTTACTCTGTGTAGTGGACTCTGACTTTCTATGAGTTTAAAGATTAATAAGAACACAGACAAAAATAGACATGTGGGCTAGTTGTGGCTTAGACTGGGCCACAGAGCTCTCCACGGCTTCCTAGTTGTGAGTCCAATCTATCACAGCAAGTTAACTTTCACGTTTCCACTTTCTCTGCAAACTCCTTTGGGAACACCAGGCTTGTCTTTCCATTCATGTTTCTAGTCACTTTCCCAGAGAATCATTTTCACTCTGTAAATCACTTGATGAAAAATTATTCTACAGGAAATGAAAACTGCGAACATGTTTTAGAAGCCAGAAATGTAAAACTAACACTGAGGAATGTGCTGGTTTACTGGGACAGAAAGGGAGCTGCAGCCTCTGCTGCTGGGTGACAAAAGCAAGCCTGAAGCCTACTCAGAGACCTGTTAGGCTGCATCCTTGCAGCACCTCACTTTGTGCAGCCACCAACAGAATGATGTGGTATGAATGATTTCACCTTTAGCTGTAGGTTACTCCACTTCAAAGCTGAAGAGGTACCCCTTAAAGATGACCAGCAGATGTCCAGCAGGTCAAGGGGGTGATTCTCCCTCTCTACTCTGCTCTAGTGAGATCCCCAGTGGCAGTGCTACGTCCATCTCTGAGACTTGCAACACAAGAAAATTGTGGACTTGTTAGAATGACTCCAGAGGAGGTCATGGGCCTAGACCACCTCTTCTAAGAGAGGTGGGATTGTTCAGCCTGGAAAAGAGAAGGGACCTTATCGCACATTCCAGTACTAAAGGGGCTATCAGAGAGCTTGAGACGGAATTAATTGTCTGTAGTGATAGGACAAGGGGTAGTGGCTTTAAGATGAGGAAGGGTAGAATTAAATTGGATATTACAAAAAACTCTTGGCTGTGACGCTGGTGAGGACCTTGCACAGGTTGCCCAGAGAAGCTGTGGCTTCCGCATTCCTGGAAGTAGTCAAGGCCAGGCTGGATGGGGCTCTGAGGAACTTGGTCTGGTGGAAGGTGTTCCTGCCCATGGTAGGGGTTTGGAATAATACGATCTTTAAGGTCCCTCCCAACCCAAACCATTTTCTGACTTTATGAGTGAAGCTATCCCCGAGTATTTCTTCCAAACAGCTTATCTATGCCAATCTATTTAACTGGCTTATTAACTCTACTTTTATACTAAGATATTTAATCTTGCATCTTTTTTACATATATATAAAAGTTTGATAATATAAGCAAGATTTCATTAAATAAGGCAGGGTTTGTCATTACAACATACCTGATGGTAAGCACTTGTGTGTGATCTTTTAGTAATAAGGAGAAACTCTCTCACACTTGAGGGAGAAATGCAAGTTATACGACAGTTGCAATGGAGTAAGAACATATTCTTGGTTGGATGCCCACCTATACCGTACTGCAGCTTGTGCTACCTTGTTTGTCTTTCCCTAAATGTAAAAAAAAAAGGGAAAAAACAAGTTTAGGTAATTCAGGGGCCATAAAGACAGTTAAGCAGGATTATATTAAAGCTGGCAGTTAAGGCATTCTCATGAGTTCTGGGAAGTGTAAGTTGGAGCTTTCCAACACAAAGGCGGGATATCTGTGTGAAACAAAAAGTGAAAACTGGCTGCTGTAATCAGTGGTACTCACTGTCCTACTGCACTTCAGAACAAGAGAGGCTGTGACTTGCACAAAACCCAGCACTGCCACCTAAGTAGACTGAGGTGAAAGAAGATGCTAGACTGCTTGCCTAGGTCAAGATGATGTCTTTGGCTACAGGCAGTAATGCAGCTTTATGGAGTTCTGTAAGTCTTGTGGTAAAAAAAATGGAGATACCTGTGAATACTGAGATGCCCTAGCAGTTAGGATAGGGTTTTGTGAGAAATTATAAGAAATTTAGGTGCTTAAACTGAGTCTAAAGTTAATTTTTTCAGTCTAAGTTGTTACAGGTATGAGTCTTACTGGCTCTGCTCTTTAGCAATTAACAAAATGTCTCAAACATCTACATATTTTGATAGTCTCTTAGATGTCTCTGACACTTTACACAATATCTCTTTATGCTAAAGAAAGAAGAGAAGAAGGTACGACACTAATGCTTTGCATTTGAGTCTTATAGTCAATGAAGAAGGTACGATTAATTTCCCCTAATATTCCTAATGGCTTCAGAATCATTCATTCCCTACCAAAACTACCAACTCTACTACCACTCTTGCTGGCAGTGAAACCCCTTGCTCATGCAAGAAGCAATGCTCTACTCTAGTGCATCTTTACCAAGCTCTGTTGTCCATCAGGGATGCAGAGCTGACAGCAACACTGGCTGTCTACAGAGTGAACTCAGCAGCCAGCAGGGAGGGAGATTGATGTCTCTGCACCAGGAAGTTTTGGCCAGCCAAGTGCTTCTGCAGTACGACAAGACCTCAGCAGCAGCTACTTAAACTACTCTGTAGAAATGCTCATGTTTAGCAAACAATTTTGGTGGCATAATGGACTCCCCACTGCCGCGGTTAGACAGAAAATTATTCAATTAGATGGAATTAAATTATTATAGCTGCTCTTTGTTATTGTTGTTGTTGCTGCTGTCATTGTTGTTATTTATTAGTTACTAAGTGCCAACTGGGCTCAGTAATGTTCATATCTGCTAAATGGTGTGCACACCCATTTTTCATAAAGGACTAGGTCGGGATGTTCTTGCAGAGGTCATCATAGAAATATCTCTTAAATGTAAGCTTAAATGGAACACACTGCAAGGAGAAATACTGTCTTAATATATATATATACATATTTAAAAAAGAAAAAAATAAAGAGATAGAAACTACTTTGAAGCTTTAAATAAGTAAGGAGAGTAAAAAGGTTGTTAGGACCATTTTCTGGGAGAATAAAAAGAATGAGGAGGGGGAACAAGTTCCTGTAAAGAATTGCTCTGCTGAGCTCCAGAGGTCTCAAACAGTAAATGTGATTCTATGTGATATTGCTCGTTCTGTGATCAGGCCTCCTGGAGCAACATAGGGAAAATATTCCTACTAAATCTTAACATTCTGAGTTTGTGTTGGGGTCAAAGGCTGTACAAACTAAAAGATCACACCCCATATTCATAAGAAATCCTACAAATATTGTTTGGAGTTATTTTTCTCCCTGCTTTGTCTATTGGTCTTTTAATTTCTTTGAAACTGGAACTGAATTTATGGAAGTAGAGATTCTTAAGCTTCTCACCCTGCTTTGAAAGTTTCAAAACTGCTGTAGTATAAATCAAGTCAGTTAATTACCCAAAACATTTTTATGCTTTTAAGTAGCAAGAGATTGAAATACAGAAAGAATTCCACAGCAAGTATTAAAAAACTAATCTATTTATTGAAATAGTTCCATTAAGTCACTCTTCATCTTTTTATATGATCTTTTTTCTTCCTGAGTTTATTTTACAATGCTATATCTATCCATCTTTTCAGGAATGTCTATATGTCCTTTGAATCCATGTATTCAAAACAGTTTATTCCTTATTTTCCCTGGGTCACCCCTTCAAATGTCCTTCCTGAAGTTCTTCACTTTCTTCACCCCTAACCCACTCTCTTTTTCCCAGCTCCCAACTTTCCAATTCCAGTTATTCACAGAGTTTTAAGGATTAAAATCTCATTTTATTTAATGGAGTGTGCACAGCTATATTTCATTATTGCCAGAAAAATCCATATGCCACATTTTTAAAAATAAATCCCCACTAGAAATGTTGGAAACCTTACAGACTTTGATTGAGTTGCCCCAGGTCAAACTGAACATCTGGGAAAGAACTTCTGCCTAGGAAATGGCTGTGCATCCTTGAATACTCCAGTGGCCTCACTCTTGGAATAGGCTTTGGTGAAGCTGTGTATAAAATACAAGGATATCATTAAATATTTCCATATTCCATATCCTTTCTTCTGCACTGTTCTGCCAACCCAATAGTGTACATATGCCATTGTGGCACCAGTTAATTATTAATACACATATCAATAGAGTATGGTTAAATAGTGTTCACCAGATACATAATTTTGTAAAGGCTGGCTTTTTCCTATTCCTTTTGGCATTGCAAACTATTCACAAATCAGTTGCTAATCTATTCAGTGTTTAAGGATAAGGGTCTGAGCCAAAAGCCCTTTGAAGTCAGTGAAAAAAAGCCCCATGGACTTCAAAGAGCTCTGGATCAGTCCCTAACAGAAAAAGATCACAAACAAACACACAGACTATCGAGTTACTTATAAAGCAGTTTGCATATCTTTAGACACAGTAAACACATTGCTGTCATAGCAATTAAAAGCTTGCATCCAAAATCTGAATCTTAAAATAGTCTGTTAGGGAGATCATCTTATTTTCTTTTTGAGGATGAAATGTAAATCTAGATAGGGAACAAATGGATTGATAATACATACCAGACTCTGTATGTGCTTTACATGACTATATATGAAGGATCTAATAAAAAGAAGACCTTGAATAAATACATTACACTATGTCATGCAGGTTCATTTGGATACTTCATCATACTGTAGGTTTTGAAAGGCTATAAGGGTTCGAAAATAATCTTGTATTTGTAACATATTCTTTTTCCTCTCTTTTGTATAACATGATATATATAACTTGTCATACTCTCCTTTTAATATTTTAGATTTATGAAATTAGTTAAAAACTACTGTTTAAAAATCCTTCTTCTTAATATTCATGCTGCCTCAAAATATTATATCTCATGCATAATCTCAATATTATGATGTAGAGCTCATCCACTGCTGCAGATTCTCTGTAGAATTCTAAAGCTCCAGGATTTGGAACTTAGTAATTTTTGTCTGGAAGCATTCCAGAATACTTATTTTTATGCTGTACACTTAATATGGATACTGATATGGGTCCTATATTTACCATAAAGTCACTGGTAAGAAATCCCTACCATTGTCTTTTACAAGTGTTAGAATATATATTGCAAGTGTGTGAATGGAGGGAATAATCTCCCTTTTTGTGGTCTAGAAGCTAGATATGTGCATAGTTGGGGCAGAGTGAACACAGAAGTGGACACAGCCATAAATGGGCAAAATAGAAATATTTTATCAGATATTTCCAGAAGATGACTTATCCCTCCCAAAGCCAAGCACCTATTAGAAAGTGTGGCAAACTTTTGTCCAAAGTTCAGTATTTGTCTAGTCTGCCTCTCAACAGAGTAAAATTACTTTAATTTAGTTTAGTCATCTCATTTTAAAATAGTGTAAGTAACTAAGCTGAAACTTAGTGTCAGCAGAGGATGAGAAAACTGGTAACAAAAGGAAGCATTTTCCTTTACAAATGAGTTTTAAAAAATATTAACCAAGGACATACAAAATTTAACATTGCTCTTAGAACTCTTATCTTCTACTATAAACAGTGTGGGCAGATGCCTCTTGGCCAGCTGGGCTGCACAGAAACATCCACATCTATAAAGCTGCATATATTTATATAGTATCTGTACACATATACATTACATTAAGGGGCAGCATTAAAACATATGAGACATGAAGAAAGAAACCTTCCCAAATTATACTTTTTCAGATTGGGGAAAGAGATGAGCTGGTACAAGAAAATGTCAGAGCACTGCAAACACCCAAGCTCTAATCTACCAGCTCACATCTGGTCACACATCTTAGAAAGGAGTCTGATACGAGGGCATACATAAATCTCTGGGACAGGGTTCAGCTAGGAATGTTTTATATTAGAGAGGTTTTAGCACAGCATCTTAAACACTTTGAAGGTCTGCCTATACACCAAAACACTTAAATACTCACTTACTTAGAAATATGTGCAGAAACATTTTAAACCCAAAAGTTTCAAGGTTCTTTCTCATGAACTTGAATGTTTCATTGAGATTTCCTTGAGAATATGTGATTAAAGTTTAGCTTGTGCTTCACCTTTACTGAGCAACAACAGAGCTAACAGAAGTTCAAGTTCAAAATCCTTTTCATTACAAGGGGGTTTATTTCAATTTTCAGTCTTACTTTTTTCAAACAAGGGAAAAAAAAAGGGAAAAAATGCAAGTATGGTGCTGTAGTGTACCTTCTTCATTTTAATGATTTTCTTCCTTATTTTTTTATTTTTTCTGTCTCCTTTTTTTTCCCCACTTTTCTTTTTTCTTCCTCCTTACCCACACTCCCTTCCCCAATCCCAGGAAAAAGGAGTAAGTGTAAGTGAAAAAGGAAGTGAAGGGGAAAGACAAAAAAAAATTTGAGGAAAAGAGGTAAAAGAAGTATTTTTTACAAATAAAGGTATATATAAACGAAGACAAATTAAAATTCAGAAAAAAGAAATCCTTCTCTTTAGAAAATACTTTATTTTATTTTATCCATTTCTGTCCATTGCCTTCCTATAATGTAACATCATTTTCAACTCCACTGCATATTTTGTCCTATGGTATTCTGGACTCTTTGAATCAGTGAACATTCAGAGAGATGTAGAGTGTGGTTTTGACATCAAGAAGCCATGCTTAGCACAAGATTCTGCTAAAATATCCTTAGTTTTCAGCCCTCTGTTAATCATGTCTTAGCCTGAGAGAGGGAAAACCTTTCCATTTGCTAAAACAAACATTGACTTAATTTCCCTTGTTAAATTTAAGCCATTCTCCATTTTAAAACTTCTCATTGATTTTACATTCACTCCTCTGATGTAAAATCATCAGCTACTGATTTTACATCTGTCTTTTAGCTGCTGCTGCTGCTGAGCTAACCTCAGCGACTGGCATATTGTACCAAATTAGGATTTCTCCTGCTACGACAGCTGCGGGTAGACTTGAGACAGGCTGATGAGACAGCTCCAGCCCCCTCACTACTGCAGACACTGCAAAGAAGGAAGCAACGAACAACAGTTGCAAAATATTAGTGTAAAGCATCACCATGCCACAAGCAGGGGGGGATGATCTTTCCTTGCCGGCGTTTTCTCACGTGCCTTGTCTCTGGTCCTTTAATGCCAAGTCATTAAATAAAATGTAAACCTCCTGGGTGAGATTCATCTGCCCAAACATAGCTGTTGACATCTGAGGCAGTCACTTGAGTCCCTGTAATCGATGGAGAATCAAGCACCTTTAAGGCACAATTCATCTAATCCTAAGGTGCAAGTCAAAAAATGGGTCATTGAATTGTGCCCTAAATGTTCCTATTTCTCTTTATTAATGGAAAGAGAGACTGAAGTATGGACTCCCTTACATTTCTACTCTACAGACACTTCACACAAGGTGAAATGATTCTCACCCTTGGGCCTGGCCCTGGAACAGGCTCAGCTGAAGGGAAAGCTGATGAATAATTAAAGCTCATTGCAAGACTGTATCCTCAGAGACAAAGTGCTCTAAACGGGAGAGGATGATCATCTAAAGCAACCACATAAGGCTCCTGTGGATTGTGCTGTGGTGCTGCAAGTTATGAGCAATGGTTTCCTGCAGTAAGTTCCAGAGGTGGCAAATGAGAGTAGTGTCAGGGATATTGCCTGAGCATTCAGAGAAACTCGTTCACTTGAAGAGATCTGAAGCTCCTGAGCTTCTAAATGAACTCATGCAAGTCTCATAGATTTTGGGAAGGTAGATAGCTTGCCAAGACTATCCATGGTTTTTCTTTTTAATAGCTATATATTTACAAAGAGAATGCCTTTTAATGTTCAAAGCAGATGCCTCAGAATTAATTGGAGAAAAAATAAACCATGTGAACGTATCTATTTTTTTTCTTGCTTTTTAACGCATTCTGAGTCATTGGCAAAATGCTAGTTAATTTTGTCTCCTCTTATGCTTGCCACAAAATCAAAAGCCCAGGGTACAACTTGTATGTTTTCCTTTCTGAGCTTCAAAGGGTAGAATAAATGGGGACATTTGATCACAATGACATGTAGGTATCATTTGGTATACTTACCCTCTTTTCCTTCTTAGCTCTTCTCTGAAAGAATATTTCTAAGAAATGGTGCTTTTGAGATTAAAAGTAAAGTTTATTATTATAGCACACAGGTTGTAGTAGGTTGAAACTGAGTTGATGGACAAGTTCCAAAGCCAATGACTCTTTTACAATTTGCATATTTAAACAGCACATGGGGACAGGAATGTCTCTTCTTTGTCCCAGCTTCCAGGGCCAGAGGCAGGCTCCGGGCCCGTCCAAGGCCTGGGCCGGGCCCCTTTCCCCTCTCCCCTCCCAAGGCGCAGCAGCACGGGTCCCAGGTCACTGCAGGGAAATCACCCCAGAGCCACAGGCAGGTAAAAGGCAGCCATGAACTGCCGCACAGCTAAAACCACACGGTGCAGCTTCTGGGGACCAGTGGGCCTCCCCTCTCCTCCACAGGGCCAGCGTAGCCCTGTGCAGAGCTGGCGCAGGCCAGGGGAGCCTGCTCTCTTCAGCCAGCGCAGCTCACACCGAATCAAAAGGAGCATCATACACAGCCAATGAGGACACCTTTTCTTCCAAGCCAGTGAGAAAGAAAAGTAAAGCAGGTCACATGAGGGAGAAGAACATGGTGGCTCCAAGGTCAGGAAGAAACAGAAAGTAGGTCATATGGGACAAAGCCAAGATGGCGGCGGGAAAAGAGGGGAAATGTGTGCCCAGCACAAAGCTTAAAAATACTTCCTGCAGGCTGTGGTAAAAAAACGCTAATATCACAAACTGTTTGTCTCTTTAATCCATTTGAAGTACATGGGAGATGAAAACTCCAAGCCTGTGAAAATAAGAAATGCCTATGCCAGGTTATATAGCTGTGAAGAGGCTTTTAGGGATTTTGAAGCAGAGAGCCTTTGTTTTTAGGCTAGGAGAATTCATCTTTAAAAAGACTAAAAACCCCATGTAGTAGCCCATAACTGGCAGTGTGAAGGCACTGTGAGATTTTCATGGGAGAGATTTTTTTTTCACATCAGCAAATTGTATTTACCGGGCAGATTGCTGAGTTGAGAAGAGTTCCATGGCATAGCAGAAGAAACCCCTTTCCTTAAGCATAAGAAAAAGACTTTTAAGAACTAACACTGACCAAATCCCATGTTTTGTTATCCTTTGTGCAAGTGGGTTAGAAAGAGAGGGTTCTGGAAGAAGGGGGAGTGTGCTTCAATTTCATACTATTTCTTTTTTTTCTTTTAATTCTGTTAGCAATAAACTTTCTTTATACTGCAGCTGTTTAAGTCTGAACCTGTTTTGCCATGTAGCTTTCCTGTTTTCCTCAACAATCTTTACTTTTCCCCTTATGCAAAATAGCCCCCAGAGAGACCCCGGGTCGGAGCACAGTGATAAGATTTTGTGTGCTGGTCGTTTAAAACCTGTGGCAAACCATGACACAGGTATATTACAGATAGTTATTTAAAATATTTATTGATTTAAGAATCATTTATTTGTTGTGTGTGTGAATGAAACCTGTCGTGCTGCTACAGGACTAATAATGTTATATTTACTATGCCTGAAATTCTGATTTCTTATACTTTCCATTATTTGGCTTATTTTTGAGAGAGAGCAGAAAATGTTGGAATGAGAAGAAAAAGAGATGAAAATGGGTGAGATGCTTTCCATTCTGTTTAATAAAATAAGTTTTTAAAACAACACTGAAAGCTTGTAAACCACTTCTGTAAAGTGATGGAAAAAATACAGAGAAACACCAGATGAATTGCCATATTGAGAAAGACCTATTTCTTTTTTTTTTTCCCAGTTCCGTTAACTATTGCACAAGATAACTGCAACTTATGCATCTGAGCTGAAAGAATCTGATCAGTGGCATGTGCTAACCAACTTTGACACTAGGATATTTAGGGCAGCTGTCAAGCACCACAACTTTCTTCCGTGCTTCTTTTCAGAATTAATTAGCAGAAGAACAGCCTTTAATACACGTGTTCTTGCCAAGATGAACTTGGAAGGAATCTTGCTCTACTCCCCACTACTGACTGTTCCCAGCAAACCTCTGGAGGAGATAAATGTGCAATATCTTAAGCTATCCACCTCCTGTTGCAGCAGGTGTAAGCCAGGAGTTACAAGAGGTAATTTATAGCAAGTCTTTTTGGTGCAACAAAAGAAATCAGCCAGTTTGGTTATACCTGGCTTCAAAAATCCAAGCAAGTAGCTATTTCTGTTGATTGTATTGAAAATATATCTACTTACTTCAAGTACTAATTTAATTTGCTTTAGTCGGATTCACAATGTGAATCTTAATTACTGTCTCATGGCAAATAATTTGAGGAAGTACTACAGAGGTTTCAAAGCCCACCTGTAAGTCTGTGCTTAAAGGTGAAGACCACCTGGACTGCCATCAGTCTCACTTGCTTCACAGGCTGATGGGAATCCCTTGAGAATTTTCAAGACTTCCCACCTGACTTTGACTAGTCTTTAAAATAGCTTGTCTTTCTCAGTATTTTAGCAATCTCTTTTCTGTTATCTCATCCTTAAGCCAAGGGGCACTGACAAAGAAAGGATGAAATCTAACCAAGAAAAATAAATACATTTAAGGAAGTAAGTGTGAAACTTGAATCAGATTGAACCTGGTACAGACATTTGGAATAATTTGCCTTTTATCTGAATGGGTGACTAAAACAATTCAAACAAACTTGCTTTTGCCAGAATTGTTTCATGGTTGTCTTATTTTATTTGAGTAGGTCCATACACTTCTTGCTTTTTTTCAGATCCACTCAATCCCATTTTAGTTCTATGTGTATGTTATCAGTCCTCCTTTGGTGCACAGTATATTTTCCTGAACTGTTTTATTTATTTATTTAAATGTGAATGGAAACATTTCAGAAATTTTTTCTAGACCTGAGTAGTGAAGGAAGGGGCAAAAATCTTGTTTACATATCGATCCAGAAAACAGTTACCATCATAGTCAGACATGAGTTAAGATAACAGCAGTCCAACCCGTCTCATTTAACTTTATCTGTCTACAAAAATTTGCTCCATCAAAGCTGGTCATCTAGGCTTCCTTGATAGCAAAAAGAGAGATATCAACATCTCCACATAGCAGTTAATTTAAACTGTTTTAAATGCCTTATTTTTTAGGATTGGACAAGTCATCCAGCAACAAAATTATTGCTCTCTCTTGACTGAAAAGGAAATTTGTACATGGCATTTTTTTAGGCTAGGTGTGTAGCACTTAGAAAACCAGCCTTCAGTGAAATTAATCCAATGCCACAGACAGGAAGACACACAGGAATTCCATTTCACTCTCCTCACCAACAAAATGCTTGCATTCAACTTGGTTGTTTTTTCTAGTAGCTCCATTTGTCTTCTACTTCTTCTTTTTTTTTTTTTTTTTTTTGTGTCCACTTGAGATTTCTCTAATAAAACTATATCATTCTTGATAAACTTTATTCTGAAGGTCTTGCAGTAGTTAACGATGTAGTTCTTGCATTCCTGTTCTTTTGGCCTTGGTGCTTTAAGGCACAGTCCTCAATGCAATCATGTCAGAAAAAGGAAAACATATGATCAACTACCCACCACCCTCAGGATTTAACAATGTCACAAATGTTGAGTAGCAGATTTTAACTGCCTGTCTCCCTCTCCCTCCCACCACACCCTTTCCCTAAATCTGTGGGTACTTGATGCTAGTTAGCTCCTGATTTGGTCTTTTTTCCCTTTTTCCTCCTCAATTTCCATGCCTAATGAGCCTGAGCTGAGTTAATAATGGATGTAATAAGTAATGACTCATTGTTTTGGGGCCTGTGTGTCTCTGTGTGCAGTGGAAGAGGAAGCCAGGGCTCCGATGCTATTTGTTCTGCCATGTCACTTGCCGCCAAGCAATGCCACTCATCAATAAAAGGCAAGATGACGGATGAGTTCATTTAATGGAATTCCTCCGAGTGAGCTACAGCCACTGTTCTTTGTAGGCTTGTTCTTTGAGTCTCTCTTTCTCAGTCTCTCTTCCCCATATCCACTTTTTTTTTTTTTTTTTTTTTNATATACAGGACAGTTGGAAAGTGTGGCTGGCTGAGAGGGCTGCCATTCGTGCCAGCAGCTCCTTCTGCTCTTAACAACTGCTATCCTAAATCAAATCAAGAGCTCTGAGCAGGGAGATTAGATCAGCACCACCTCATAGTGACATCGAAAGGCATTCCCTTCCCCTTGCTCCCTTCACTGGTCAAGATGGGTGTGGAGGAAGGCTGGCTAAGCATTTGAGGAGGAAAAGATTTTGAGTGTTCTTAATACGGCCCTGTGCATGCTGAACAGCTAAAACAATCCTCTTCCTTTGGAAAAGTATCAGGCTCTGTCTTCATGCCTAATCTACAGCGCTGCGTGTTTCCAAAGTCAGATTAACTAAACAGGATATTATTTCAGTTCTCACATGCATGCATCTGCTCAGAACAATGAATGAGGTTTCCTTCTGTCTGCCTGTTCCCAGCTTCTTCTTCTTCCACCTGCTTCTTCTGATTTGCCTTTCCCTATTTTTTAATTCCAAAGGTGTGATTTTGGTGTAATTTAAGAAAATAATTTTTCCCATATAATTTATAGAGGTGAAAAATGCTGCTGAACCAGATCCTTGGCTCAGGAGAAGTAGGGGAAATTCACAGATCTGTAGGTTAATGGATGTCTGGTCCCGCTAAGTTCAGCAGGTTACAAAAAATCATGTTGAGTGGAAGAAAAATCAGGGCAATTTTACCCAAAACTATCTCACATCTAACTTTCCAAGACTGCCTAACTTAATATGAAACATTACTGAACAATAAGTGAAGTTCCTTCCATTTCGAGTAACATAAATAGGGGTGAAACCATCTGTTCTCGCTATTTTTTTTCTGTTTACTGATAACTCACTTTGTACTGGAATTAATATTTTGTTGAATCTAGAGTAAGAACTTTGTCCATTTACTTTAGTAAATTTAGTAAGTTTTCCATGTTGTGTTGCCTTTTCATCTTATATATGTATGTACATATGTTGCGATGGTGGATGTGTGCATGTTTATATAAAATAAGTAATAATACTCTAGTTATTTATAATTTCTGGGCAGACATCCAGCTTGGGTGACCCTGGTATGGTATCACTGTACGCTAGCTTGAGATATATTTGAGGAGAAAAAACCCAATATTTATTTTTAATGCTGCATTTTTATAGCAAAATGGTTAGAACTCTGATCACAGAAGGCCAGCAAGAAACATATGCTGCAAGAAAGACAAACTTATAGACACCAAGTTTACTCTGTCACAGCTTAAAATTTTCCAGGTCACTGGAGCTGATTCACCCTTCTACATTGCTTTTATGAGACCACATTTGCAGGTGCTGAATCCAGCTCTTGTCACCCTAAGACAAGAAGGATGTGGAACTGTTGAAGTAAGTCCACAGGAGGTCACGAAGATGGTCAGAGGGCTGGAGCACCACTGCTATGGAGACAGGATGAGACTGTAGGGGGTGTTCAGCTGGAGAAGAAAAGGCTTTAGAAAGATGTTATACCCCTTCCCAGTGCCTAAAGGGGCTCCAAGAGAGATGGAGAGGGACTTTGGACAAGGGTCTATAGTGACAGGACAAAGGGCAATGTCTTCAAACTGACAGAGTGTAGGGTTAAGTTAGGTATTAAGAAGAAATTTTTTACAGTGAGGGTGGTGAGGCACAGGAGCAGGTTGTCCAGAGAAGCTGTGGCTGCCCCATCCCTGGAAGTGTCCAAGGCTGGGTTGTCAATGACTTGGAACAGCCTGGGGTAGTGGAAGGTGTTCCTGCCCATGGCAGGGGTCTGAAGCTAGATGACCTTTAGGGACCCTTGTAATACAAACCAATGCAACCCACCCTATTCTAGGATTCTGTGGCTCTATGATAACGGCACCACAGTATGGTGTACAAGTGCATACTGTTAATTAAAATGAAGATACTCATCTTCAAGAAGAGACTATTGCTCTTTGCAAAATTAAACAACTGGAGGTTTGTCAAATTTTCGAGTCAATATAGCTCTGTTTTTTCAGTATCAAAATTCTGTGAATGAGAAACAATTCCTCAATGTCACAATTGGCTAAAGCAAAAGTTTTGGAAACCACAAAGATTTATCTTTGTTTTCTAGCTTTTCATGATGGTGCATTGGACTTCACTGAAAAAACAACATAGATATGAACTGTCATTAATCAGTGGGAAAAGGGTAAACCTTACTAGACTGGATAAATCAAAGGAAGCTCTCTTAGAAGGAAACATTTTCTTCAATCTGTAGCATATCTAAGAGTGCTAATTAATATCTGTTCTCTTAAGACATCAGCATGGGAGCTTGCTTTATATTTCCTAGAGCATGAGTGCACACTAGACTCAATCTAGCTGCATTAGAAAAGATTATGGGTTTTTTGAGAAGGGTATATGTAGGTAGCTTAACAGGGAATAAAGGAGGATATTAAATATCCCACAGAGTAAAAGTGTATTAAATAAACTATATAGTAATATACAAAAAGTATGTTAAAAATCCTATGGAGTACAGAAAGCCAAGAAACAGATTCACAGAGCATTACATTTTATTGTTGAGCACAAATGTTCCATTCCTTTCTCTGAGCTCCTAATCAGCATTTTTCATTATTTCTCTTCCCCTGTATTTGGCTCCTGTGCCTCAGTGCCCATAGCAACACTTCCAGTAGTGTTAAAAACTAGATACTGCAACCACATTCCCGGGCAGAGAGCTTTGCCAAGGCCTACATTTGATCCAGCTAGGAGCACATGCCCGCTCGGTGATACAAGGTCATAATAATAATTCTCCCTTCAGGGGCAAACAGTCTTAGGAATGATCCCCCACTATTATCCCCTACTACCTTGGCTCATTTTGATCTCAGTTGTTATTAAGCTCATTTTATGCTGCAGTCAGAGCAGCTTGTTTACTTACAGAAATGGTTATTCAGAAAGTGGATGCCTACAACGAGACCAGAAGCCTGTGTGAGTGTGTGTGTTCAAGTATGTGTGTGTGTGATGTATGTAGGGAGAGAAAATTGGTTTGTTTTAGGGACACATCATTCCTTTGAACTCCACAAAAATACGAGCCCTTTCTTTGATGGGCTTTGCTTTGGTTTTGTTTTGTTTCATTTTTGCCTTGCCCCAGTTTTCTCTCTGTAGTGTCTAATGTACATTTCAATGGATGGGAATGATGACAGAAGGCTTTTTCAATCCCTTGAGGCATGGTAGCAGTCTCTGAAAATGCTTTGGTACTGAACTATTCTGAAGAGAATAAAAGAAAACCTTTATTCTTCTTTTATTTTTCTTCTTTTTTTCCCCCCTCTTCTAACTTATATCAAGATTGGAATTTCAGCTGTTGGGGAGTGAGGCTCGGGTTTTCTTTTGATTCTAAATGGCATCTTTTTCCTCCCCAGCTTCTCTCTTGATTTTTTTCTCATTTTCCCCTTTCTCCTCCACTCGCCAAATTTGACCAGGCTGTGGGTCCCACTACTGAGCACTCATTCTTATATATGAATACTATGTCATGACTGTCTCTTCATCCAAAGGAGTCTAGAGAATATTTAAGTTTGTTACATGAAAAACCATGGTTAACAGGAACACGGGAGGTTTTGTCAAGTTGAGTGTAGGAAATGGGAAATTAGTGGAAACTGTCGGCAGAAAAGTGACGAGAAGGAAAGCTGGATGCTTTTGCAGTTGACTGGAACAAGAAAAGAGAGAACTGGATGATCTCATTTTTCACTGACTTGAACTTAACCAAAATATTTGCAAGGGTGACAAAAGGAATCCACAGCAGGATATTCACAATATAATTTGAGCCATAAAATAAAAAAGATTTCCTAAAATCTTTGTAGATGAAGGAAATCGCTTCAGCTGAGAGGTGCCAGGTCCCAGCAAGCAAGTCAAATCTGTTTAGTGTGGCAGTACTTTGGGTCGTGCAGCTGGTGGTAGTGGTCTCAGAGTATACAAAATCAGTGTATAGATTTGAAAATAACAATGATACAGATGTGGATATAGCCTGTAAGTTTACTCACCAAAGTCAGAATAACACAGTATCAGATCCAAATAAAATCTGCAACACCAATAGTCAGTTCTCTTCCCAGATCTAGGGGGAGAGAGAAGTGAGTCTCCTTTTGAATTTAAATTTCTGCTTGTCACTTTTCTGTAGAACAAATCATAAACTTGGAGAGTTTTCTTGACTGTTGTATTTTATCATACTAGATTGCATCATTATGACAAGAATGCTTAATTTCCAGCATAACAGCCACAAAAGACCCTGTTTACACAACTGTAACATTCCACACATATCTGTATTTGCAGTTAAGCATGCAAAATAGAATAAAGCTATAGATAGCTTCTCAGCCTTTGTTTGGATGAACAGAGGTGGTAAGAACAGGGCAGTGCTGCTCATTCTTCAAATGGCTTTGTGTATTCTGGGTGCTCTTGAAGACACTGAGAAATCACAATCATGTTGATAGATAATGGCCCTGTATAGTCAGGATAACTTTCTTCTTTTGTTCAGTCTGTTCTTTTATTTCAGCTCCTTCCCACAAAGCTTACCAAAGGCTGACCTGCGGTAGCACAGCATTTCTTCATCTTTATTTTTAAGGCAACTTAGAGATTTTTAAAGTTCATACATAATTTTGACAAATACATAGCTCAATTAATTTCTGCTATATTTCTGTATTAATACACATGTGCAAACGCATTCGTTGTGGGACTTACCACACTCTTGAAAAAAAAAGGTGCTTCAGAGCCACTCTGCTTTTTAATTGGAGACACAAGCCTCTCCACTTTTTTGCAAATATAATTCCATGTCTACTTTGTGTGTTAAAAGAAAACTCGACAAAAAGGCATTTTCTCACTGATGTGAAAATATATAAGCCTGCATTACGTTCTGATGCACATTTTGTACTACATTCCTTAATCATACTCTAGTGTTTCTTAATTTACTCCGTATCCACTGTTCATAATAGCTGTTTCATATTCTTAAGTCCATTTATACCTTCCTTTACATTGAACATAAGCTTATTTCTTACTACAGTTTCCCACTTAAACTTTACTGATTGCCAGAGTGATTCAGAAGAAAACAAGATGTGGTCATTACCTATGTCACTAAGGTGGTCACATTTGGAAGCTAAGACTGTCCTCTATTACCATTCATGTTGTTTCATTGACTTTTCAGATTCCCAAGTTTACTCTAGCTCTGCAATGTGACTCCACATTCATGGATGACAATCAGTGGTGTGAATTTCCCCATCCTCACCATCAGCTGCCAAGACCAAATTCACACTAATGACTCTATGACCAACTAAAGGAGTCCAGGCACTCATGAAGAACACCAGGTTGATTAAGACAGGAATACTGCATGCAAGTAGATTGACTCCTCTCATCTTCAGTTAGTTAAATATATGTAAAAAATATTAATTTAATACCAGTGTGGATAAAAAAAGAAAGTGCAACACCCAAGAACTATGAAAATTTTTATGCACAGTTTCCTTACTTGCCTTCCATGTCCCTGCATCTGCCGAAATAACAAAATTATCATAAACGTCAATCTAAAAAAGATGAAATCTGTTTGGAGTTTATTCCCACCTTTCTTCCTTCTTTGCTGTGCTTTATGTGATGTACTGTTCATTCCTATTACCTCTTTATAGCTGTTTTGTTAAAGTTCATACCACAAAGACCTGTAAAAGATATTTATGACTCTTGGGTTTTCAGCAAATTCTAAATAACCATAACATGAACATGAAACATTAATTAAAGACACTGGAGTCTAAGTTATAACAGAGATGCTGACATTTAAGCCCCTTGTACCATGTAAATTAAAAATGGTATGACAAACAGTGAGTAATTTGATGGTCAGGGGTTCATATAGATAGCTTAATATCTTTGTCATGAAAAACAGTCTGTCCTTGGTTTAACCCATACTGAACAGCCCAGGGGTCTGGTTCATAAAGCATGACACTGCCTAAACATTTTTGCAGTAATTCATGTATCAGTCTGGGAATTGCATTGAATATCCTTGAGACTAAACAAATACACAGGAAATTTGTGAACTAAATGCATTAACGCAAAGATAAATTCACTGTGTCAGTACTGCCTCTGGTTCAGCCACCAAGATTTAGACATCCTTGCCTACATAATCCAATGTCACACATTTAACATACTATTCAAATCTGTTTAATTGATCTTTAACTTAGTTAACACAAGCCTTCCACAATGTATCTGTACCACTGAAACTTCAAGTTGCTGGCCATAGTAAAGACAGCCCTTGCCTTAATCAACTTACACAGAAAAAGGCAATGCATATCGTTTTTCAAACTGTGGAACATGCATGCTTGTATGTTCTTTATGTTCGGATAAGCAGTGGTCTAGCGTATCCAAATAAATTGTTACACTCTTGTTGAGTCATTGTATGACAGTTCCATAACCAATGCAGATCTGAGTGTCTGAGCTGGGCATAACAGGGAGCGTAGAGTAGAAGACCTCCAGTAGTCCCACCCAGACATAACCATTCTTTGATTCTGTGACTCTATAAACAGTGGGAATGCAAACTTCCATAATGTGATTCCCCATATCCTAACATAGGTATCCAGAGCAGACCAGATCAAAGAATCATGGAAACACAGAATCATTCGGGCTGGAAAAACTCTATAAGAAACATTGAGACCAACCCTTAACCTAACAGTACTGAACCATATCTCCTTGTCTTCTCAATACCTCCAGGAATGATGACTCTACCACTTCCTTGGGCAGCCTAAATTATGGAACAATTTAGGCTGGAAGAGACCCCAGGGGGTCATCTAGTCTAATTTCCTACTAATTCCAAATTCACTTTCATAAGGGTCTTCAAGGACTTCTCTCTGATTCTCTGGAAAATTTTAAAAGTACTGATACCTTTTCCTTACAATTAAAACTAAAGTAATGAATTTGGACAAAAGTCTGTTAGAGGAGAAGTTCTGCAGGTTACAGGCTGTGTATATTTCTTCTCTCTTGGAAATGACAGCTGAAACAGAAGATATAAGGGAATCTAAGTTATCTGAACATTCCTCACAATTTCCATAAAGCAGGAATCATATCCTATGTGTTAAGCAAGGAAAAACAGTTTTCTAAAATAATTGCCCCAGCCGCTCGTAATAGGGAAACATGCTTTTAATCACATATTTAATTTTGACTCTACAGATAGTAAAGTTATAAGTGTCATCAAACACTTAATTAAATATTTTGGTAAAATATAGCCAAGAGAAAGCCTGAGACAAGTTCATCAGATATGTTCTGTGCAGGACCACGAATTGGATCCAATAATTGTAGTGGGTCCCTTCCAACTCAGGATACTGTATGATTCTAAGTATACTCTGAAAACCCATGTGTGTGAAAAACCATGTAGAAAGAGAAGTACATATATTTTTCCAGGTTCTATATTCTCATCATGCTTCTGACGCCAGTTGCAGAGCTAGTTTGGCAAGCTATAAAGACTTTTCTACTGAAGAATCTAAAGATAATAACTGGAAAACAAGGAGCTTGTCTTGATAACTCATTCTGAGTTCTTCACCTTTACTTCAGATTTGTTCCATCACTTTCCTTGCCTAGACATCCTGCTTTGTGCTGTTATTTAATATCTCACTAGTTCTGTAATTTCAGCTCCCAAATTGAATACGATGTTCCCTCCAGTGGAAACCTCACCTTGATAAATTGCCAAATAGTAATTATTATTCCTTCCAGAGCCTGAGATATGGAGTCATGGCTGTAATTTCTAAGGCTTGAGTGCCGAGAAATTTATGCTATACTTCTCTTCATCAGAGTTTTCATCTGAGATCATATTTCAAGCCCTTTCCTTTGATGATATGATTAAGATAATTCTTCTATGAAGTTCGAGCCTCTGTGAGATATTCAAGAAGGAACCTGATAGTTCTTAAGCTTCATTTGCTTCCCTTATGAATATCAGCAATGTATGAAGGGAAAACACACACAGACGTGATGCCTGATAGTTTCAAATGCTCCTAATTTTTTAATGTTAATTATTATGGTAGCATCTGCTAGCCTCAAATATAGGACCTGTCTTCTTATGAGTGTGATATAAAACTAAAGGCAGAGACAGTCGCTGCCTCAGTAAACTTGTCCACGTCAGGATTTCTTTTGTTAGTATGTTTACTGGTTTCTTTTCCATTTTTTATTTTTAAATTAAATGCTGGTGTGAAACCTTTTGAACTCATTTATTTAGATGATTATTCCAACTCTGACTGGGCCCAGTTCAAAAGCGGTTGTGCTTCACATCCTTCCTGAGAGAATGAAAGAGTAATGTGATATATGTTATAACACAGATAATCTCCATTTTCTCACAGGAGTGCAGGGAGCATTACACACATCTAGGTATGTATAGCAAAATTGACATGCTGTTCGAATTGGACCATTGTGTATTATTTTGGTACTCCTAGTCTGAAGACAACAGGTAGTTTGGGAAATAGTATATTGTTATCCCTATTTTACAGACCTCTGTCTAATGGTTTACAGTGATCTGTGTTGATTACTGTTGGTTTCAGGAGAGCAAGATATTCTGTAGTAAGGGTTTGTGCAACAGTCAAACGACATGAACTCATTCTAACCTTTCCAGTTGCTGACTAGCTTATGCACTGAACCTGAATGTTTATGTTCTGTTTTATAAGTGTTCTTATCCTTTATTCAGTACTTTTGAAATTCTCATTTTGAACAATATAATATGCTTGTTTCTTCAATATCCTCAAGCTATAATATAAGGATTGATAGTAAATCATTCAAGGTGTTACTGTCCTGTGGATACAAGCATGCCCTATACAGGTGTTTTCTCATGAATATAAAATATATTTGGATTTTAAAGTTAACCGTTTCACTACTAAAATGTATAGGAGGCACAGCCATTTCTATTAGTTCCAAATACTTGCCCAAATATTCTTTCCACATAAGAACACTTACAAACTCATTCCATCAATGGAGGAGGAGATAAAACATCTCTTTGTTATAGATGCAGTGTTCAGTTTAAGAAAAAAAAATAAAAGAAAGAGCCTTACAGTGTTATAACCTAATCTTAATAATATGTACATTAAAGCTTTCTTCCTGTTATGATCCTGTTTTATAGGCTCATTGTTCATGACATGGCCTTATTGTTCATGTACAAGACAGATGAACACATTTCTACCACAGTCTCCACTACCTCCATAAACTGTGATTATAGATTGAAATACTGTATGCCTCATTATTTATTTATAGCTCTGACTATTTCTCAAGGATATTTTTCCTTTCTTTTGTGTTATTTTGTTTTAATGAAGGTGAAAGACTGTAGAAAATCATGCAAGCAATCCAAAGCCCTTTCTTTCACCATGAAATGGCTTGAGGTGTATCATAGTGTCCTTTCTTCAATAAGCATTATTTCCTGGCACAGCAAAATCTCAGTAAGTCATTACTTTGCTCATTGTTTAGGCTTCAAGTCATCAAAGCATTTAAACACATACTTAACTTTAGTGCCTGATTAAGTGCCACTGGAATAGGATTTAAGCACTTGCTTAAAATTAAGAGGGTGTTTACATGCTTTGCTGAGTAAGGATGAAATGCTAAATTGAAATCATATTTATGTCAGAGTGAAAACTATTCCCAAGTTTACTAAAAAAAGAGAGCAGATTTGATCATATTATCTGTATGTTTAACTGTTTCATCTTCCTCTTCTTCCCAAAAAAGGGTTTGGACTTTTGATTTATATAATCAAATAAACTAATGCTGCTCTTAACGTTATCAACAAACAGGAGGAAATAAGGGACTGTTTGTGAGCAAACTGATATGGATAAATGATATTCTTTTGTTGAAGGAACAAGTTTTCATGGTGAACACAGTGCTATAATGTGAGGAGACAAGAAGACATTGAGGAAAATAATGGTTTGGGTTCTGTTGGGACCAGGGGGAGGCCTCTACATGTCTTGAGGAAGGAGATAGGACTTGAGGGCACATGTTGGTAGCATATGGGCAGCAGATTCAGTCTTATTTAATTTCCAGACTCAATCATCTTGAAGACATGGGCCACCTGGAAAATATCCTTCATTGCGCCCGGTGAAGGAGAGATTTAGGACATGCTTATATGCTTTCTTTGTCTAAGTATTATGCAATTGTGTAGATGGTCAAGGCAAGACACAAGCCAATGCTAAATCTAGCTCTAAATCTAGCTCTAGGGGCAGTGACAGGGCAGTGGTTATGATGATGGGGAAGGTTTTTTAAAGGATCTGAAAAAACCATAAAGAAAAATAAAACTTGGATGGACTGTGTTCTACACTGACATAATAATTATTTTTTAAATATTCAAATTAAAAAGTCATACATAATCCTAAATAAATCATTGTGAAGACAAATCAATATCACCAAACTATTCCATGTGGTCCCAGCATTTATTTAGGAATTTCGTTCCTAACTTGCCTTTGGCTTCTTAAATTTGAAACCCTTTAGACACATCTCTGATTATCACATGTGTGGATTTGAACACCCCACTCTTTCACTACCTGTTCATTTTTGGGCCCCATCCACCCATGTCTCTATTCCTCTGCCCATCTGGATGTGAATACAGGTAGCTTGATCCACCATTCAATGCCAACAAAATTAATCATGCAATAACTTCACTGGGAGGAGACTCGGCTTGGGACAAGCCGAGATTCTGGAGAGCTGTTTGGTCCCGTCCTGTCTTCATCAAGGGTACAACATACCCTTCCTATCATTGTGTGTGAACTGCTGAGGAGGGTGAGATCATTGGCAAAATCCCTTCATGATCCGTCCAGAACTTCCATTTAAGTTCTCTGTTACTTGATCTCATTGTTGGGGTTGTGAGAAGGGGAAATAGAGACTGAAATTTTTATCTTTCTTCCCATTTTCTTTCTCAGTGTATTCATACTCGGGAGGATTTTTAACTAGTATTCTTAAGACATGTTTGCAAATATTTTCATTGATCAGCAACACGACTGCTATTTGTATACACTGCTGGAACAGGAAAAACTAGTTACGATTCCTATTTTGGTTATTGCCATTATTGCCAGAAAGAGATAAAGCTTTCTTTCTGTCTCACTCTTACACACTTTTTTCTCTTCCCTGTCCCTCAAGAAAATGGTTCTTTTATTTATTTTTGTTCTATCCAAGAGTGGCAGCTGATTTTGAAGTGTCAGACTATTATTTGGGGGTTTTTTTTTGGATGTTACCATTTATTGCAAAGAGGATAAAATCAATGTGACATTTCAAGAACAATGATAGATAAAAATGATGAGTGGTCTTTAAACGCAGAAGGCTAATTTTTTAAAATGTCACTAGTGTACTATTTCAGAGTTTGTCAAAGATAAAACAATAAAAGTTATAGATATGAAAACTAATAATATTTCACTGGCTAAGCTATAGATAAGCAGGCTGTACAGTATACAAGTTCTATATTCTTCTAAATATAATAGGACAGAAATGCTGCAAAAAAGGACAGCATTAAATATAGTTACTTTGGGTTATTTGATTAGACATTGGTTTGGGAAGATCTTGATTTCTAAGGCTATGACCTTGCAATCAGTTGTTCTGGCAAGGACTCATAGACTGGCATTTTATACTATGGAGGATTCACATGGACTCAAGGGGTTGTGGTTTGATGGCCAAGTTTTATGAGTCACCTGAACAATATAGTCATTATTCCTTTAAAGCTATTAGTGTGTCATGCTGTGAGTGCAAGACTCACTTTAGAATGATGGGACAATGTGTCTCTTACTTTTAAAGGGTACTGGGTTTTGATAGACACCCTCTCTTCATGTACTTTTGTCTATAATAACCTGTGTCCATAAAGCACGGGAGACTCATGGTTTCCTGCAGCTCAAACAGACCTTAACAACAACTTGTGTGCGTGTGTATTATTACTATTGCAATGGTTCCTGGCTATTTCATTAGGAAGTGATGGATGAACGTCTAGTCCTGAAGGCAAAGACCTTCACCATTTGATATCATTGGTAAAGTGATGTCAAGTCAGGGAGCTATACCTGCTCTGTTCCCAGTGAGATTTCACAGTCAGGAAGAGCTCGTGTGACTCAGTTGTGCAAGTCTGGCACGAACCCTTTGGTTGGTAGGGAGAAAACAGAAGCAAGAAATGATCAGTAGTGGGGCTCTTACAAAACAGTACTTGACCTAAGCATGTGACTAAAGCAGATTTAATAAATGGAGAAGTATGAACAACTAAAATTTAAGGTGTTATGTATCCACAAAAAGGGAACTAACACTAGCACAAATTTGCCAGCTACCAGACACAAAAAGACCGTGACCTCTAGTGATCTTGGAAAGATTATAAAAGTTAATTTACATCTAACACTGAAAAAGGTGTTCTATTACCAAACCTGGGAGCTCTGTGGAATTTCAGTAAATCATATTTCAAGAAAATCTCCAAGAAATTCAACTCATATTTGAACGTATCTCTGAATAGCATATTAACACAGTTCTAGTTCAACTTATGTAGTTTAGAAGTAGCTGCAAACGAGATGTCAGAATTTACCATGTTCAGATAGATGGCTTGTTTTGCAGTTGTGAAATATTGACGTTAAAAAAAAAAAAAAGGAGGAAAAAATCACACATAGCAATTTAAGTTTGATGTTGGTTTTACAACCTCATTTTGGGGGAAAAATAACTTCACAGTTTAACTGCAGATTAAATCTGATCTGATTCCACTCTAATCATCTCATTAGAGGCAAATGAATATAAATTGTGAATCAACTTGAAAAGAAGGGTGTGGGAAGATTTATGATAACTCCTCCCATCACTACATTAGAGACACAAACATTAACCAAAATATGGGGGAAAAAGGAAGCACTAAGCACGAGTTTAGGGTTCTGTTTAGCTTTTTTCAAACCTATGAAAAGTCACAGTTTCATCTGAGAACTGAAAAATTGATCAGTCTTCAAATTAAAGAATTGTAAAATGGCAGACTAAAGAGCTAGGTCTCATTTTCCTAAGTGTCATGTTCAAAACCAGGTGTAGTAAGTTGTAAGACTAAGCTTGGGTACATACTTGCTGGGACTAATTCTGATTTTGTGCAATATTTGCACTTAGTTCCAGATCGCTGCAATTCATCCAAAATGTTTCTGGATGCCTACTTAACTATAAAATATGTGTTTCACATACTCTGCATTTCCTTAAACTTTTGAACAACACATGTGCATAATAATGGGATGGTCTGCCAGAGAACTGGCTCAACTTCAGCTTCAGGGGTTTACCTTCAAGTATTTCAAAGCATGTGACTGTTAACAGAAAATACCTTTCCTTCCTCTAGGGTCTTTTCTGTGCTTTGAAAAGAAAACTTATGTGTATGTTACCTCACGTACACGTTTCTCTTTGTCCATTATAAACATTTACCTCAGCTTACACATGACAATATGCATATGAAAAACTTTGCAGCAATGTTAAAGGTGAAATAAATGGATTTATTACCTGGTTATTCTTTCACTTCAAGGAAGTCCTATACAACATGTACTTATTACACAAAGATGTGTCTTTTCATTTCACAAACATTTGTTCATATCAGACATTTTCCTTGCTTTTGGTCCTACCAGAAATGTTACAGAAGGCCAAGGAGAACAATTGCTTAAAGAGAACTCCTGCTTAGTATTTGCAGGTCAAATATGAAAATCTTCAGAAATGTGATGCAGCAGACAGCAGGAAAGGGAAAGTTGTAGGGAAAGGAGTATGCAGAGGACAGGCAGAAACTTCAGAAAATAATTGCTAACAATTGCTGTGTATTGACCATGTGGGAAATGAAAGGCCTGTACATCAATCACCTTTGGCGGAATATGAAAAATGGAACCTTGACACAATCACAGTTATACTGCTAAATGTAGTATTGTGCTATAAAACATAGACAGTCCAGATCTTTCCAAATATAAACATATTAAATTTGGGGATTTTTTGCTTTTGTTTTCTATTTTTTTAATGACCTAGAATAGCCTAATTTTCCATCTCTTACCTTGTTAATATAAATGGCTACATCATTTGACCTGAAACTTCACCCAATAAATATAAAATAAATAATAACACAGACAAAAGCAGACACCGAGGAAACACAAAACTGACAAAACAAAAAATATGAATTGGTGAAAAATAATATATTACCGATACTACTGAAACTGTAAGGATATCTTGTTTTGTAACAAAATGTGACGTAAAACCTCATTTCATGGTAACGTCACCTGAAC
Source organism: Platysteira castanea (assembly GCA_013397175.1). NCBI lineage: Eukaryota > Metazoa > Chordata > Aves > Passeriformes > Platysteira > Platysteira castanea. The sequence continues at coordinate 186,023 of VYXC01002290.1, forward strand.
TCTATAATTTGGTGCCAGAATTCTATTTGTGGGGCACAAATTATTTCAGAAATTTCTAGAAACTTGTCAGAGATACTGTATCTGAGGCTAGGTCTTTGAAATATTTAAAAAAATCAAATTGAATAGGGCATTCAATTTAACTTTTTGACTAAAGGACAAACACAAATAATTCATATTTCATATTAAATGTGAAAACTCAAAAACGAACTGTATTTTAGTACGTGAGTTAAACTTTTTATTATTAATTTACTGTGTGTATCCTCTTTTCAATGAAAATAATCCAGCCTTAGGAAACAGCCTTCATCTTCAAGTATCTGTCCAAGGAAAAATGCCTGCATACTCTGATCAATAAAAAGCAGGGTCCAAAGGGTCAGGAAGAACCATTGTGTTCCCAAATTAATAAGAAAGACATTCATTTCTGCAGGACTGGACATCTTAGAAGATTGTCTCCAGTGCACCTTAGAGACCTCAGTTTCAGGCTGGCTTGATGTCCTAATTGAATTGCTTTTCCTGTGGAGTGGAGAAAACAAAGCCTCAGAGAGTTTTCCAGACAGAGAGAAAGAGGTGAGTGAAGGGAATCCATGATACCTGCTCAATAAAAAGTGATCATTTAACTCCAGTCTGAGAANTAAAAAAAAAAAAAAAAAAAAAAAGATTGGGGGGAGTAAGAGATTTATTGACCTCTGGTGATAGATTTCTCAGAAATGTATTATTTTGTGTGTATGATACATCATAGTATGTAATAACAATAATTACTGTATGACCTTACTCTTACCTAGGTCTTCTCATTACTATGGCTCAAAGCAGCTTATTTAGAAAGTTTCCCGCAGTACTCCTGTTATGCAGAGAAGTGACTTGATCAAGGTCACCCATCAGTCAGTGACAGAGCAGAAATTAGACTCTGAAGCCTCTTCACCTCATGCTGTACCTTACAGACTATAGCTTTATTTGTAGATACATATAGATTACAGATGCATGTGTGTACTGCGTCTTGACATTACCTATGAACAGGAAATCCAGGAAATTATCTTGTCTTACAGTTGTTCTCTCTGCCAACACCCATCCTCCTGCATACTTTCACAGCCTAATTCTGTACTCCCTAATTTTTGCCCTCAGCTACTTTAGGGATGGTTTTGAAGATCAAAGAGCCAATATTTCTCAACAGTAATAGGCAATACAGTGAAGGATGGTGGGGAAATATTGCACTTCGGAAAGTTCAGATTGGGTACTAGGATGGTTATGAAATCCTCATTTATGGATATTTTCAGCACTTGTTTAGACAAAACTGTGTCTGACCTTACCTTGTGTTGGTTTTGAGCAGAAAGTTAGAAGAGATGATTTCCAGAGGTTCCTTTTAATCAACCTTTCTATGATATAGAATTATAGAATTGTTTGTGCTGAAAGGGACCTTTAAATGTCATCTTCTCCAAGCCCTCTGCCATGACCAGAGACACCTTCCACTAGATGAATTCCTTCAAAGCCCTGTCTAACCCAACCTTGATTGGTTGCAGGTATGGGGCACCCACTGCCTTTCTGGGCAACCTGTTCCAGTGTTTCATGACCCACATGGTAAGAAAACGTTACTCCTCTTTCTGTCACAACAGACCATGCTAAAAGGTTTGTACCACTCTTTCTTACGAGCTCCCTTTACTTTCAGGATGACTCCTATGAGGTCTACATCCCTGCTGATTCTACACTCCTCCCTCATGGCCTCTCATTTTGTCTCATATGAGTTTCCTTCCTCATGGGTATCCTCCTGCCTTCTGCTGTGGTGCTATTCCAATTTCTTGTGTGCCTTTTTCAGCCATATGCGTGACAAGATGGAGCTACCATCTCCCAACACTGAGCTCCTGCATCCACAATAATCAGCACAATGTGCTACAGCCTTCCTGGCCATACAGAGGCCTTAGCAACAGCACCATTGCTGTCCATTGCTGAGGCAAATGCTGTGGATGTCTTTCTGTATCTCTCAGTTAAAACATAGCCACCTACATGTGAGCAGAATGGGTCACTAAGGGGTAAAAGAAGTGTCAGTACCCTAGAACTGTGTTTTGTCACAGCATGCCTGCTAACCAAAATATCTGGAGTTTTTATGCAAGGGAAACTGGTTTGCATGGGTTTGAAGACTGAATTAGAACATTTTATAGCACAGAATGCAAATAATCAAGTAATTTACTCTGTAGATGTACAGTAATTGCAGTGTAATTAGAATAATTACATTTTACCTGCAGGACATGCACTTATGGCATGTTGTATTTACATTAAATATTCAACATATACATTCCAGACGAATTCATCTGTGCTGCAGCTCCATGAAGAAGTCATTGGATACATTGCAGGGATGAATTTAGCTTTAAGTATTTTATCTTGCACAAGTTACCATCCTGATTGATATTCCTATTTTCCAGAAAAAAATATATATTTTTTAGGAGAATTTACTGAATTTGGTGATGCAACTTGCATAGCCTGGGAGTAGTTAATGCACTCAAAGTTTAACTTTAACTCATTTGAATAACAGGCAAACAAAAAAGTACAATCACTCACTGCAGTGAGCAGTCGAGCAGTTCATTCCTGGCCATCATCTCACACAGACCATACTTTGGGGTCAAGCCAAGGCCTCAATTCCAGCTGCTTTGTGCTAATGAGGGGAGGAAAAACAACCAAAAAACCTGCCCAAAAGGAGTAACTGTAAATACCTCTTGCTGCAAGGGTATTTTTGAGTGTCATGGGTCTGCTACCCTTGTCTCTCCTCCGTGTGCCCTCTTCCCTTGGCATAAGGACAGGAACCAGCCGTGCCAAAAGCAGCAAGGTCTAGGGATAAAGTGTGGGAGGAAGGATGAGTCAGTGATTAGGGCAGAAGTTTGGGATGCTGCAGTCCTGGGTTCAGGTCCTTGTTATGCAAAAACCTTTCCATATAATGTTGTCCAAATCCTTTATAATTAAACCTACAAAAAGTCCTAGAAGGGGTAAGTAAGGCAGGTAAGAAATACGCAGAACTATTATGAGCCTAAAGTTTCAGGATTATATATAATGGGCTTGAAGTCTGAGAAACAGTGTGAGCAGGCCAAGCAGAGTGATAGTCTGCAAGAGAAAAGAACAATTTGGAGAGCATTTCTCCAGATATATAACTTTTCTAAAGACAGATATGACTGTCCCAGGAGTCGAAACTGTTCTACCTTTGACAAAATACCAGCCTGTTCTCTGGAGTAAGGAATAACACCAATGCTTTTCTACTTCCAGCTTCTGCACCCTTGTTGCTCAGTTATTAAAAAAAAAATAAAAAATCCAATCCTGGAAGTTGCCTCTGATGTTAACAGGGATAAAATTAGAATCCTGGAATCACTAAGGTTAGAAATGATCTTCAAGATCATTGAGCCAAACTATTAAAAAAGCACCACCACCTTGTTTACCACTAAACCATATCCCGAAGTACCACATTCACGTGCCTTCTGAACACTTCCAGGCATGGTGATTCCAGCACTTCCCTGAGCAGCCTGTTCCAATGTCACTGCTTCAGTGAAGAAATTTTTCCTAATATCCAGTCTAAACCTCTGCTGGTGCAACTAGAGGCTGTGTCCTCTTGTCTGGTCTCTTGTCACCTGGCAGAAGAAACCCATCCCCATCTAACTGCAGAGTGAGAGGCTCCCTGAGCCTCTTTTTCTCCAGGCTGAGGCCCGCAGCTGCCTCAGCTGCTTCTTATCAGACTTGTCCTCCAGATCCTCCCCCAGGTCTGTTGCCCTTCTTTGAGCACACTCCAGCACCTCAGTGTCTGTCTTCTTTTGTGTGGCCCAGAACAGAACTCAGGATTTGAGGTATGGCCTCAACAGTGGCCTCAGTGTGCAACAGGGAGAGCAAATCCTCAAACTGAAGTACAACAAAGCCCATGGCTCACTTGCTCCCTACCTGTACCTCCATGCAGGCAGAACCAAACTTACCACACTGTGCTGAAAGCCAGGTAGTGCTGTCTAATGGTACATGTAATATTTGCCATCCCAACCACTCAATCTAAGCTGCGTTGAAAACAATTTTTGGCTGTGACTAAGAAACACATCATGGAGGACTCCAGCACTCGGCCTGCATTAGAGACACAGAGGGGAGGTATGGCCAAATGGGACAACACTCATGGTCTTGGGCATAACAATCAGGACACTGTGATCAGTTGGTCCAGTGTCTGGACAGCGCAGACATTTCCAAATAGACTGGAAATATATGAAATAGATGTCATAAAGTCTTTGTCTCTGAGCTCTCTTAAAATTTTTCATCTCCACTTCAGATCTGACTGCAGCTGCAACTACTAAATTAAAAAAAATAAAAGAGACGCAGCTCTTCATGGGACAAATCCTTCTTGGCCTTTTGTCTGATGGTAAGTGCCCAGCTTAGTGTAGAAACTTTTGCTGTGAGGCAGTGGACTGTACTTAGTCTTTGTCTTCCTTTAGTTCTCCATTAAGTTTGTGTCTCATGTTTTTCAAAATGTTTTTCAAATTTATTTTCAAAATGTTTTTCCTGCTCCAGCCTCCACTGTTAATCTCTTTGGAGGTGTCCATTCAACATGCTAATTTCCCTGTGTGTGTGCTGAAAGAGTTCCTCCAGAGCCCCTTAGATCCTAGTCCTTTCTTAGCTAATTACCATGTGCCAGACACTGGAGTTATGGGGCCTCGGGGTGATCATTTTGTTGACAATGTGCAGCAATAACCATATAATCACAGCACTATTATGGAGCATTTATGGAGTTATTTGTGTCGTGTCATAGATGAAGTTAGCAAATGTAATTTACCTCTCAACACTAAAGAGGACAGAGTCTTAAGGTCAAAGGCTGAGCCCTCAGTAGAAACTCAATTTTTTAAAGCTGATTTTAGAACAAGTTCCCTCAAATCAACTGAAATTATGTTTGTTGGACATCTCTTTAATTTCTGTTTATATCAACTCTAAAACTCCAGCCCAAATTTGCCAATGAGAAATTAACCTTCATATGATGAAGAAAGAGTAAGAAAAAAAAAATCTTCATAAAACTTCCTGGAAAAATCCTTTCACTCAAATATTCTAAATAATTAACTAACTAAATAAATAAATGCATTCATACATAAAAATGTTCCCCATCAACTTCTATCTGTCTCTTGATACTACTTATCTGTTCATATAAGACTCCTACCAGGTGCAGAGTGATTAAGAAGACCAAAAATAAAACTATTATCTATCAAGTTAACATTTCCTCACATCATCTGCAGCAGCACATTGACTGCCGCCTGGATGCTCAATCATGTCTAGTGTTCTAGGGTGACATTTGGACTGGAGCCACTCTGCCACAGACTAGAAGAGGGACAGGGCTTTAGCAGAGGGGATATGAGCACCCAAGAAACCTAAGGGATAAGGAAAAGGGGGAAAGGAAAACGACATTTGAAAAAGATGTCGTCCAGGATAAGTCAAATGGAGCAGAAGAGGGGAGGGTTTGGAAGGCTTATCAGAAAGAAAATACATAATTCTTAGTATCGCAAAGTCTTTTTTCAAAGATTGGTGTGTGTATATATATGGTAATGGAGCACACAATAGATGCATACGCATATTGCCATATTACCATATATACATATGCATATATATGTTCATATGCATACAAACACACAAAACCTCCCAACACAGACCGACCCATAAATATATAAATATATAAATATAAAATGTATTTCTCTTTTCCAATAAAAGAGTATATAGGCTCTTAGACCAACTTTCATATATGGCAGCTTAAAGCAAAAATGTTTTATTCATGAATGATGTCTTTTTTTTTCTTTTTTTTATAAACACATAAAAATGTGAAACAATAAAAGTGATATATACCTAATAATGAGTGAGCCAATAAACCCCACCAGGCAACTTAGCTTTGGAAGTGGAAAAATTGACTTTGTATAACAAATTGCAGAATTATTAATCCTGTTTGAAACCCTTTTTATATCAGACCATTTACTTTAATTCTTGCTACTTTCAACATTATCATACATTATGCATTTTTTCTTTGTAATTTTTTTTCTTTCCACAAGTACAGTGTGCTCCCAAACTTTAAAGGGCTGGAAGCATTTTAAAGAGAAGCATACTAGGCAAAAGAAAAACAAGGAATAAATTATTTAGGCCACTCTGAGGTACTCATGCCTACAAAAACCCCCTCACAGTAGTCCCTCACAGACTAATGATGAATTAAGCTTTGTGAAACTTCTGCAAGGTGAGGAAATACCATCTCCTGTTAAGAGAGCAGAGAAGTAAAAGCCCAGAGCTATTGCTGTGTCTACACTAAATTGAGGGTGAAGCTTCCAGAGGGGCACTNCAGAAAGAAAATACATAATTCTTAGTATCGCAAAGTCTTTTTTCAAAGATTGGTGTGTGTATATATATGGTAATGGAGCACACAATAGATGCATACGCATATTGCCATATTACCATATATACATATGCATATATATGTTCATATGCATACAAACACACAAAACCTCCCAACACAGACCGACCCATAAATATATAAATATATAAATATAAAATGTATTTCTCTTTTCCAATAAAAGAGGATATAGGCTCTTAGACCAACTTTCATATATGGCAGCTTAAAGCAAAAATGTTTTATTCATGAATGATGTCTTTTTTTTTCTTTTTTTTATAAACACATAAAAATGTGAAACAATAAAAGTGATATATACCTAATAATGAGTGAGCCAATAAACCCCACCAGGCAACTTAGCTTTGGAAGTGGAAAAATTGACTTTGTATAACAAATTGCAGAATTATTAATCCTGTTTGAAACCCTTTTTATATCAGACCATTTACTTTAATTCTTGCTACTTTCAACATTATCATACATTATGCATTTTTTCTTTGTAATTTTTTTTCTTTCCACAAGTACAGTGTGCTCCCAAACTTTAAAGGGCTGGAAGCATTTTAAAGAGAAGCATACTAGGCAAAAGAAAAACAAGGAATAAATTATTTAGGCCACTCTGAGGTACTCATGCCTACAAAAACCCCCTCACAGTAGTCCCTCACAGACTAATGATGAATTAAGCTTTGTGAAACTTCTGCAAGGTGAGGAAATACCATCTCCTGTTAAGAGAGCAGAGAAGTAAAAGCCCAGAGCTATTGCTGTGTCTACACTAAATTGAGGGTGAAGCTTCCAGAGGGGCACTAAACTCACCAAACTTACCCTTCCTTGCACTTTCTGTCATGGTGAACATCCAGGGCTTCCTGCAAATGATGGAAGGGGGCACCCATGGGAAGCCCTTGCCTTAAAGTGTCTTTCTTAAGAGACATAAGCAGGAGCAAATGTACTTAAACTAAATCAGACACTCTAAATGTAGATTGGTCTTCAGACACATCTGCAAAGAAGAGTGTGAACTGAGTGAAATAGCGGCTGAGGAGAGATTAGGTGGTGGGTTTTTTTTGTAAGCAGCCATGCTGCTGGTGTTGTAAACACAGTGTATGTGGGCCTGGACATGGGGGAAACCTGTATGGGTGGTAAGATTCAGGTTATGTCTGCAGTGTGGTGCTCTTAATGCCTATCCTTTCTGGGAAGTATCAATATAATCAGTATTTTCCTAAAAGACAAATTTTACATGCACACTGTAGAAGATGACTTAGTCTAAAATCTGAAGTCTGAGGTCAGTGAGGTACTGCTGGTCCATCTGAGCTCTGTAGGTGTCATATATCACACCACGCTGAATATGGATTCAAAGCTAAGGACAATCCATTTTGCTGATTATAATCAAACAACTGGCAAAAAATTGGACTAATATTTTTTCTCAGGCTGTGTTTGTGAGAATCATGGCCAACAACAGGCCAAAGGCACATATATGATGAGTGTATTGTTATATCCAGCACAGGTTTTTTTGGTTTTTTTTTTTTTTCAGTAGAAAACTCCAAACTGCCCAAAATTAATCTTAAAAGGAAGACCAAGAAGAGATGTGTTTCCAGCTGTAACCTGATGTTAGCTCCGGGATACTTCCCTGTTCAATGCCATTGCCTCTCTCACATAGTTCTGTATTTTTTTTCTTTTTAATGCACAAGATGCTCACTACAAACAGTGACAACAATAATTCAGGGGAGTTTGCTTTTTAGTCATTTTAAGCCTGAGAGATTTTAGGATTTCAAGCAAACCTCAACCAATCACTAAAGTTCCATGGAATTTGATAGGACTGAGTCTGAACTGTAACCTCTTTGAGTTGAGGTAAACATTAACTGGTTGGATTTTGTAATTCAGTATAGCAGTATGCCAAGCTTGGCTAGAGCAATAATATTTTTAGTCACTAGCAGAGCTTTTCAGTAAGAAGATATGCTGTCAGCTGGCAAGTAGCTGTCAAAATAAGGCAATCAGAGGTCATATTTTTCTAGTGAATCTTAAAGAATGAAATGCTTTGAACTCTGCTACTTCCTCTTCCAGGTGTGTTTAATCTTTATTTTTTTCCTTCTGATGTGTGCATGGCAAGGTTTCAGTATCAGGTGGGACTACAGGTGTGGCTTCTCTGAGAAGATACTGGAGCCTTCACCCAGGTCCAACAGAGTCAGTTCCAGCTCTTCCCTCAGCCCCATTCCCCATTCCTCTGCATTGCTGAGTGGGAAATGGCAGAGAAATCACAAGCGAAGTTCAGCCCAGGAAGAAGGGATGAGTGGGGGAGGTTGTTTTAATGCTTGGTGTTATTTCTCCTTATCCTACTCTGATTTCATTGAAAATAAGCTAAAATACCCAAGCCAAGTCAGTTTTGCCTGTGATGCTAACTGTTGTGGAATCTGTCCCTGTCCTTACCTCAACCCATGAGCATTTAATTTTATTTTTGTCTTCCATGGCCAGCTGAGGAGGGAAGTGATAGAGTGGCTTTGGCCAGCATCTGGTGTCCAGCCTGGGCCAATGCACCCCACCTGACTATAAGGCCATGCAGTTCAGGTTCAATAACACCAGCAACATCTGGTTAACTTGGAATACTGTTGTTAGTTAGCAAACATATGAACACGTTAGAGGTGACATTTACAGCACAGTCTATTCCAAAATATCATTTTGGTGTATTACATATTCCACCTTTGGGCAAACGTTTCTCTAATCTTCCCCTGAATAGGTTGGATAATCAGCTTGAAAAGTCCTTAAGCTATCAGATAATTTTATTTTTTCACATCCTTTCCTTTGCCAAGATTAACAATTTCAAACTTCCATACTTGCTAACTATGCATAATGAATTTCCAGATGTGAATACTTGTTTAATCCGGTGAATTCTCTTTCAGATGGAAGATTTCCACTTAAAGAAACCTGGAGTACCCACAAACGAAATTCTACTTTGGCACTAGTTACCATCTCTGTTTCTATCTGTACAAAAAGCTTTAGGTTCCATCTTGGAAAGTGATGATTCCAGTATCCTTTTCTTGTTTTCTTTATTAATGTGTAAGTCTGTGACAGATATATCTTCTTCCTTAATTTCTAATTCATCCTCACTGAGGCATCTTGAAACCTATATTCAGCTCTGTAGTAAACTGAATATTAATTTTCCTCCACAAGAAGGGAAGAAGTACCTCCATTGTGTACTCTAAAAGCACCTTTTGTTTTCTTTATTGATCATAAAGTGTGTAAAATTATATAGTTCTGTCCTGTATCTCATGTAGTGAACACTTCATGTGTGGTGAATCCATGATTTTTTAACTACATGTAAAAAATGCGTCTTATTTTTGTGGAAAGGAATTAGTGCAAACGGAGATCTAACACCATACAGATTTTGAAAATACGGCCAAAACACCTATTTTCATAACAATCAAATATTTTTATTCATTTACAGCATTGATACTCTCTCTTTCCTGTTCTTCAAAGTCCCCACTATTTGCTCCTGCATCTCTCCATACTCCGTTTCTTCTATTATTTTATTAGCTGTCTATGTGTGTAACTGATTCTGAAGCTCTGAACACAGCTGATGTTGCTGACAAAAATCCCCAACCCAACAAACAAGAAATCCAAGTCCAAATCCCCCAGTGATGATGTGCAGAGGAGGCTGTATTGTGCTATAATACAAAGCACATTAAAAAATGGATTTATGTGGAGTAATTTAAAATTTCCATTTCAAGACAAGGACTGAGACAGAAAGAGAGTACTAGGGAGCTGAGACAGAGTCAGGCTTACTTTAATTCATGGTTTGAAAGCACTTCTATTTAAACTTTCCCACACAGAGGGTCAGTTCCACAGAAAGAGGTACATTTGGATGAAGTGTTGAAGGTGTGGGCCCCTGAGCAAGTCCATTCTTGGTGTTGTAGCCTTAGGTAGGAAGGTGATAAGGCCCAAATGAAGTAAACAATTTTTTTATTGTGGTGACTCTGGCACCAGGCAAATTTTGTAGAACATCTTGTGCCAGCAGCCAAAGTGATTTATATATATTTTTTTCCTTCTCTCTGAATAGAGTGGACAGCTGGCGAATCCTTATGCCTATTAATCTTTCAATGCATAATCAACTCTTGATATCCAACAACTATTTTTCAATCTTTGGGGCATCAGCTGAAGTAATGAATGATTCTGTTATATTCATACAGTACTGATGGGCATTACAGAACAAGACATTAGGTTTGAGTGTGAAGAGAAGGAGGGAGAAGGGAAACGCTGGCATAAGGCAAACAGGCTATTATTGCCTTTTGATTGGGGCAAACAAAAAGAATTCTTCCTAATCTGGTCCTCAGGGGATGACCATAAAACCCTGACCATCTATGTACATTTTGTGTGAGCATGCATGCGAGTATCTGTGTTAAACTTTCTTGCTGTCAGGTAGGATTTTTACTACTTCCAAGCTCTTGGTGTCTCTACTCTTAAACTAAATTGGTGAAGCTATAAAAGTTTTAATCTCTCTTGGCCCAGAAACTGAAATATCTGTGCCAGCTGCACAGAACAAGCTATTGCAATATGTAGCATAGAATATAAGACACTATGTGTTGCTGAACAATGAAATCAAGTACCCAGTCTTTTGCAGGAAAGGAAAGGAGATGAATAGTATTTTAATTCAACTGGGTATAAATTGAAAGGAAGATACATATTTGATAGTGAATTGAGGCAGTGAAATATATGGGATTAGGTTCTGATATGAGATTTTAGAAATTTCTTATTAGTATGTTTAAAGCTAGGATCTTGATAATCATTCATAACAAAGCATATTGGCCTGGAAAGTAGCAATAGCATGATGAGAAAAAGGCTGAATTGGATAAGTGTTCTGCCTGGGAAAGATCTTTATTACGTAGGTTTCGTCCATTTAATTTTGAGGAATGCTTGGGGAGTTTAAATAACTTTTCATGGTCCCTTCCAATGCTTGGCCCCAAGTGCACTCTCTAAACACAGAGCATGAAGGATTGCAGTCCACTACAAATTCTGTATCACAGGAGCATCAGTTCTCTTGATATCCCTGTTTTAACTCTGATGGGTTATGATCTGCAAATACTGTAGATCAAGGTAGAGCAGACTGGAGCAAAATTTGGAAGCTACACACTGATCTGTCTTAACACCTTTCTGAGGTACACCTTGGGCATTGCTCTCTGTCCCGCTTCTTCTTTGCATTTTCTTTTACTGCCTTTCCTTATTGGCAATGTGTATAATTCACCTCTGAGAGAAGCCTTTGATCATGTGACAGACAAACATGACTGAGAGAAGGCACACATTTCATTTTAACAAAAAAAAATT